>LGRX02013734.1:0-63713 GCA_001247695.2 Cymbomonas tetramitiformis
ACTTCGAAGTCTCGTTTTTCCACAAAAAAGATGACATGCATCGCGGAACGATATCTGGCGCGTGGAAAATTTCACGTAGATTTCGAACTCGAAAACTTCTTGTTCAGAAGACAGACCTGTACCAGTCCGTTCCAGTTCACAATTCACGAAAATCACGATTCCCCGCGAAAGCGAGTGACGACACTGTGACACAGTCGAGACTTCGAAGTCAGAATCGAGACCGCGGTCGAAAATCTGAGACCGCGGTCGAAATTCTGAGACCACGGTCAAAAAACGAGACTTCGAAGTTAACCGAGGTCTCGCGACACCATGGAATATACCTGTCCGCGTGTCAGTCGGACATTCAGTGCAATCCGAATCTGAGTCGAGACCACGGTCGAAATTCGAGACTTCGAAGTCTCACTCTACTCCGTAAAAATAATCTCGGTTAAAACCGTGAACATCTCATAATAAAGGATTAAGGTGATGGTCATGGTTACACTGGTGAAGCCGATGCGATAGCGACATGCGATGGATTTGTCTCATCCACTGTCGCTGTCGCTGTCGCGTTACTGTCATCCTTCGATTATTTCAATTCGAGTTTCCGTTCATCTTGACGATTCTTGACGTGAACTCGACAGCAAGTCGCTTCACATTCAGAAGCGCTGGGCTGTTTACTTTTGCTGCCAGTCGAGTGTGAATATTGAGCTGGAATCGGTCAGTGCAGTGGTGATTGATATCATCGAGAAAGCTAGCCTACGTGATCATATGTCTTTTACGATAACGTGCTCTTGAGCGTGTTCATCCAGGTTCTGGTCTGTCTTTATCCATCACGTCGCTGCCTTCGGCAAGGGAACATGATAACGTGTGTGTCGCGATTATGAACGAGGGGCGGCAATGTATGGGCTGGCGGGGCGTTGGGGTATTGCTGGGTGCTGAAATGGCGGTATATCTCTGCTGTGGTTGAGAGTGGGGTGTTGTGAGGGATTTTGGGTTTGAGATGTGGGTGTGGCATTGGAGGGCAAGTTTTTTAAATATATTCAACGAATAGGTTCGGCACCCTGTTAGGTGATACCGTTCCAGCAGAACAAAACAACACTTTGCAATTGGGCATCCACTCCAGGCCCGAGCTGGCGCGTCGCCAACCATGAATTCCCACAACCTGTCATACAGGCTCGTCGGGGAATTCACCGCTGCCAACGCCCACAAGGGTCGGATTCACAAATACAAACACAATGAAAACTGAAGGACAAAACATCCGGCTGCAATGCTGTCGAAAGGTTGCAGTCGGGTGTTTGGACTCGAGCTGGCGCGCCGTAAGCCGTGAATTCCCACAACCTGTCACACAGGTCCGTTCGGGGAATTCAACGTTGCCACAGCCTGCGCAGGTCGAATTCACAAAGGTTAACATCATACAAACTGAGGGAAAAACATGGGTGCGGCTACAACCTCGTCAAACAGCGACAGTCAGGTGTCACGGCTCGAGTTGGCGTGACATGCTGTTGGTCGCTGACTGCAAAGCAAGATGGGAACCGTCATAATCAAAATTGATGCAAGGCTGGCCAGTTCGTTGGCCTGCCATGTAGATATCGACGACAGTATCGGTGACACTAACATCGATGACAACCTAAGAAACGGCACACCTACCCGGTGGAAATCCCAAGAAAAAAGTACAGATGTGGTCAAATTTCCGCTTCACCCACAATCACTCCTATACAAGGGGGGTACTGCCACCCCGGGGGGACGGTCCCTACAGTTATGGTTAATTCCGAAATTCGAACGAAAAATGTTGAGTCGGTGAGCATTGAAATTCGTGACATGCTGTTGGTCGCTGACTGCAAAGCAAGATGGGAACCGTCATAATCAAAATTGATGCAAGGCTGGCCAGTTCGTTGGCCTGCCATGTAGATATCGACGACAGTATCGGTGACACTAACATCGATGACAACCTAAGAAACGGCACACCTACCCGGTGGAAATCCCAAGAAAAAAGTACAGATATGGTCAAATTTCCAGCTAAAGGCGCGAAGGCACGGTGCCCCTCCCACAATCACTCCTATACAAGGGGGGTACTGCCACCCCGGGGGGACGGTCCCTACAGTTATTATGGTTAATTCCAAAATTCGAACGAAAACTGTTGAGTCAGTGAGAATTGAAATTCGTGACATGCTGTTGGTCGCTGACTGCAAAGCAAGATGGGAACCGTCATAATCAAAATTGATGCAAGGCTGGCCAGTTCGTTGGCCTGCCATGTAGATATCGACGACAGTATCGGTGACACTAACATCGATGACAACCTAAGAAACGGCACACCTACCCGGTGGAAATCCCAAGAAAAAAGTACAGATATGGTCAAATTTCCGCTTCAAGGCGCGAAGGCACGGTGCCCCTCCCACAATCGCTCCTCTACAAGGGGGGTACTGCCACCCCGGGGGGACGGTCCCTACAGTTATGGTTAATTCCAAAATTCGAACGAAAACTGTTGAGTCAGTGAGCATTGAAATTCGTGACATGTTGTTGGTCGCTAACTGCAAAGCAAGATGGGAACCGTCATAATCAAAATTGATGCAAGGCTGGCCAGTTCGTTGGCCTGCCATGTAGATATCGACGACAGTATCGGTGACACTAACATCGATGACAACCTAAGAAACGGCACACCTACCCGGTGGAAATCCCAAGAAAAAAGTACAGATATGGTCAAATTTCCAGCTAAAGGCGTTAAGGCGTATCTAGACTACATTAAGCAAGTTGTCGAGCATACGCAAAGGCGGCCACGGTTGCCGATACAGATTCATAGTCATACGTACTATGGGTTAGCCGAAAAGACTACCGAGATGTTCACCGAGATGTTCCGGAGATGACTTTCTAACTTCTCGGTCGAAACTTGTCGGGCGAATGAGAGCAATCAATTCAAAATTCGCCGGGCCTCAAAGGCCCGTATGATGACCGCAACCGAAATCACGAACGAGACCGTGGTCGTGAATTCGAGACTTCAAGCCCCCATCTTCTGTTTCAGCAAGTGAGACCGAGGTAACCATCTCGTTAACGACATGCCGGGTCCACGCCGAAGACGGCGTGACGCGATCGTGATTCGTTACGTGAGATACATCAAGAAACTTCGAAGTTACGTTTTCTCGCCGTCCGGGGTCCGGACGTCCGGACAACGAAAACGTAACTTCGAAGTCTCGTTTTTCCACAAAAAAGATGACATGCATCGCGGAACGATATCTGGCGCGTGGAAAATTTCACGTAGATTTCGAACTCGAAAACTTCTTGTTCAGAAGACAGACCTGTACCAGTCCGTTCCAGTTCACAATTCACGAAAATCACGATTCCCCGCGAAAGCGAGTGACGACACTGTGACACAGTCGAGACTTCGAAGTCAGAATCGAGACCGCGGTCGAAAATCTGAGACCGCGGTCGAAATTCTGAGACCACGGTCAAAAAACGAGACTTCGAAGTTAACCGAGGACTCGCGACACCATGGAATATACCTGTCCGCGTGTCAGTCGGACATTCAGTGCAATCCGAATCTGAGTCGAGACCACGGTCGAAATTCGAGACTTCGAAGTCTCACTCTACTCCGTAAAAATAATCTCGGTTAAAACCGTGAACATCTCATAATAAAGGATTAAGGTGATGGTCATGGTTACACTGGTGAAGCCGATGCGATAGCGACATGCGATGGATTTGTCTCATCCACTGTCGCTGTCGCTGTCGCGTTACTGTCATCCTTCGATTATTTCAATTCGAGTTTCCGTTCATCTTGACGATTCTTGACGTGAACTCGACAGCAAGTCGCTTCACATTCAGAAGCGCTGGGCTGTTTACTTTTGCTGCCAGTCGAGTGTGAATATTGAGCTGGAATCGGTCAGTGCAGTGGTGATTGATATCATCGAGAAAGCTAGCCTACGTGATCATATGTCTTTTACGATAACGTGCTCTTGAGCGTGTTCATCCAGGTTCTGGTCTGTCTTTATCCATCACGTCGCTGCCTTCGGCAAGGGAACATGATAACGTGTGTGTCGCGATTATGAACGAGGGGCGGCAATGTATGGGCTGGCGGGGCGTTGGGGTATTGCTGGGTGCTGAAATGGCGGTATATCTCTGCTGTGGTTGAGAGTGGGGTGTTGTGAGGGATTTTGGGTTTGAGATGTGGGTGTGGCATTGGAGGGCAAGTTTTTTAAATATATTCAACGAATAGGTTCGGCACCCTGTTAGGTGATACCGTTCCAGCAGAACAAAACAACACTTTGCAATTGGGCATCCACTCCAGGCCCGAGCTGGCGCGTCGCCAACCATGAATTCCCACAACCTGTCATACAGGCTCGTCGGGGAATTCACCGCTGCCAACGCCCACAAGGGTCGGATTCACAAATACAAACACAATGAAAACTGAAGGACAAAACATCCGGCTGCAATGCTGTCGAAAGGTTGCAGTCGGGTGTTTGGACTCGAGCTGGCGCGCCGTAAGCCGTGAATTCCCACAACCTGTCACACAGGTCCGTTCGGGGAATTCAACGTTGCCACAGCCTGCGCAGGTCGAATTCACAAAGGTTAACATCATACAAACTGAGGGAAAAACATGGGTGCGGCTACAACCTCGTCAAACAACGACAGTCAGGTGTCACGGCTCGAGTTGGCGTGACATGCTGTTGGTCGCTGACTGCAAAGCAAGATGGGAACCGTCATAATCAAAATTGATGCAAGGCTGGCCAGTTCGTTGGCCTGCCATGTAGATATCGACGACAGTATCGGTGACACTAACATCGATGACAACCTAAGAAACGGCACACCTACCCGGTGGAAATCCAAAGAAAAAAGTACAGATATGGTCAAATTTCCAGCTAAAGGCGCGAAGGCACGGTGCCCCTCCCACAATCACTCCTATACAAGGGGGGTACTGCCACCCCGGGGGGACGGTCCCTACAGTTATGGTTAATTCCGAAATTCGAACGAAAACTGTTGAGTCAGTGAGCATTGAAATTCGTGACATGCTGTTGGTCGCTGACTGCAAAGCAAGATGGGAACCGTCATAATCAAAATTGATGCAAGGCTGGCCAGTTCGTTGGCCTGCCATGTAGATATCGACGACAGTATCGGTGACACTAACATCGATGACAACCTAAGAAACGGCACACCTACCCGGTGGAAATCCCAAGAAAAAAGTACAGATATGGTCAAATTTCCGCTTTAAGGCGCGAAGGCACGGTGCCCCTCCCACAATCACTCCTATACAAGGGGGGTACTGCCACCCCGGGGGGACGGTCCCTACAGTTATGGTTAATTCCAAAATTCGAACGAAAACTGTTGAGTCAGTGAGCATTGAAATTCGTGACATGCTGTTGGTCGCTGACTGCAAAGCAAGATGGGAACCGTCATAATCAAAATTGATGCAAGGCTGGCCAGTTCGTTGGCCTGCCATGTAGATATCGACGACAGTATCGGTGACACTAACATCGATGACAACCTAAGAAACGGCACACCTACCCGGTGGAAATCCCAAGAAAAAAGTACAGATATTGTCAAATTTCCAGCTAAAGGCGTTAAGGCGTATCTAGACTACATTAAGCAAGTTAAGCTGATATACAGAGTATGGGCCAGCTTAAGTTAAGCCGATATACAGACTATAGGCTCATATACAGACTATGGGTTAGCTTAAAGACTAATGAGATGTTCACCGAGATGTTCCGAGATGATTTCTAACTTCTCGGTCGAAACTTGTCGGGCGAATGAGAGCATCGGAATTCAAAATTCGGCCATTCAGTGGCCCGTATGATGACTGCAACCGAAATCACGAACGAGACCGTGGTCAGGAATTCGAGACTTCGAAGTCTCATCTTCTCGGTCGAAAAGTGAGACCGAGGTAACCATCTCGGTTAACGACAGAATATTTGGTCCACGTCGGAAGACGCGTGGACGCGATCAGATTCGTTACGTGAGACAGTTTTCATCAGTGAAACTTCGAAGTTACGTTTTCGTTGTCCGGGGGGGGGTCCGGACCAGGGGTGGACAGTTATATCGATTCTTGAGATATAAGCGTCAGCGCTTATATAACCGTGGGTCGAGGTGATATAATGGTAATATCGACGCTTATATAAGCGTCGATATAATATAAGCGTTGACGCTTATATAAGCACAATTTAATGATTATAATCCCCTAAATTTAGCAGTTCGTGGGCGAATTCAGGATTTTCTATATCTGATTTTATTTAGTGATACGTCATACAAGCGGAATATGACAGTGCACAGTGTGTAGACACATATTGAAATCAAAAAGCCAAGAAAATATATAAAAGAAAATAAATCAAACATTTACTAAAAGCCATAAAAGTACCAGTATAATATATCAGCCCAGGTGGTGGTGATATAAGCGCTTATATAAGCGCTTATATCGCCGAAATAAGCGCTTATATGCCGATATATGCGCTTATAGTTATATAAGCAAAGACGCTTATATCGGATATAATATAAGCGTCTTTTTGGCCTGATTTTCGACGCTTATAGTTATATCCCCATTAGCGATATAATCGGCTTATATAAGCCAAACGATTATATACCTGTCCACCCCTAAATTATCAAACTGTAAGTTGCTCTCTAAGACTCTATCTAAATATTATAATATTTAGATTTGATCCTGCGGTGGTATGCGATACGGTAGGTCATTTTCAAAGATTTGCTGTCGCTATCGTTTCAATTGCCTCTTCACGTGTCACGGATTCACGGTCGACAGGACTGTCTGTCGGGTTTTGCAAGGGGCGCATTTTGCAATGTTCAAATGTCATTTGTTAAATATGCAATTTTAAGAATAACACGGAACGTTTCCCCCGCAGTGTGCCCCTGTCGAGCCAAAACAAGATTACTTCTTAAGATCATGTATTAATCTAAGCAAGAATTTCCTATTGAATATTATCACATATTCCTACTAAGTTTATCGATACGCGCATCACGTAGAATGATACCCGCAATCGCAACTATTGGGGGTTTTAGAAACTCAAAATTCCGTTCGCTATACCCGGATGAACGCGCCAGCCTACAGTGAGATGTATGGTTGACTGGCGAGTCTGTCCAATTTATTTCGGAAAGATGACACACACCAGGTGCTATTTTTGCAAACAATTCCCTCACGCGATGCGCATGCTCGCTTGCAAGCGAGCGCGCGAATGAGGGAAGAAACCCTAGCGGAAACGTGGACGCAAATGACATCCGCGTTTCCGCCAGAGCTGTCAGTGCAGTGTCAGATGCTCAAAATATGTTGTATATGCATATGAGATATGCGTGATAAAGCCATGCTGTGCATTATGCGTCGCTGCTGCGCGTGAGTCGAGTCAGCGGACTCGACGAATGACAAAATCATCCACCCCTCTAACGCGCCGCGTCCAGACTCCTAGAATCTGAACGGATCTTGCGCGCGCAAGAAATATGAGGTTCCTAACATACTTTAGAATGCATATGCAAAGTTACGTTGTGTTTGGTATACGGGATTATACCAAACACAACGGTCGCTGAAGAGTGACTTACGGGGCGCTCAGTTCAGCGGTCTTAGCAGTGAGGTGAAAGCGAAAGGACGCAAGCGGATTCTGTTTTCCTCGTATGAATATCTGGTTGCCCGCACATTCGACAGTGAGGTCGGACACGTCATCACATTAGTGATATGTGAATGGGAAATATGGTATGTAATTTTCATCGGATCGATGTAAAAATATCAGCGGACTGCGATAATCTGAATAATCGATCTACGGCAGTTGGAAGAGATTTTCATGACGCGATCGTATTCATTTTCGCCAACATGACATAATAGAGTTCTCTTTCATGACGTGATATGCACCCGATCCAGCACTGTCTAAATTCAGGAAACGAGCGTTCTCGAAGTGTTCTTGAAAGCAGGATAAGGGTTCCTCGACCCGAGGATCGTCTCTTGTGAGAATCGGACGTTTTAGATGTCGCCACTTCATTTGAGCGAATTTTTCTGGATCGTCAGATATTGTTAATCGTAGCGTCTGTCAAGGCGATTTCAGAAATTGAGCGAATTTTTCCATCGATAGCGTTGCGTTTTTGAAGAGTGTGTCAGAATACTGTGCTTCCATCAATAGCTTTACAAGTTGTAAAACCTTTTGTACAAACAAAACAAGAATTTCCGGTGTTTGAATTCTGAACACAAACGCCAATAGGCATACAATTTTGATTAGATTGACTTGCCGAAGCTGCATATATTTTTACACCATTTACATTTGTAAAGTCGTCGTCAAATTGAACAATATCACCAGCACTTATTGTAGCTCCGGTATTATTTTTAAAAGTGAAAACATTTCCAGTATGTGGAACCGGACTCGTTGGTAAACTCGCTGTGTATGCATTTGTTAAATTTGTTAATGGAATACCTATGGTTGTTAATGATGCTGTTGGTGATGTATACGCCCAATCGATGCTGTTTACAAGTCGTATAGCGTTACAATCCAAATCTCCAGTTAAATTAATATTTCCACCGGTATTTCCAACAGCCAATACTTGACTTAACGAACCAATACTTCCAGAATTTATAGCACCAGATTTTATTTCGCCCGAAACTGAATCATAATATAATTGTAAATTTTCTAATGTCACATCAGGACTTGGTCTTATAGGTTTTACCGTAAATGAATTTGGATTTGTTTGGTATAAATTATTTCCGGTTCCATTGATTATAATTCTATTTGCAACATTATCACTTGTTCGTCCGTTATTATGACCTGCATAGCTTCCTAAAAATGTACAACCCGAACCTGGATAAAATGTTCCACTTTCCCTACCAATAGCTACAATGTTGGTTTCTAATGTTTCATTTTTATTACACGAATCATCACCAATACATACCGAGAATTAAGGCGGCAAATCATATCCACAACCCGAACCCATACATATTGTATCTACTGAATTTGTTGCATTAAAAGCCATACAATTCCTTCCCATACAAATAGAACGTTCGCCTATATGATTAGCATTTATATAACTTTGTGTTTGTTCACCAATAGAAATTTTAGCAGCCCCTCCCGAACCTGATTCAAGTCGAATATTATTTCCACTTAGTTTTTCTTGATTTATTGTCATTGTACCGGTTCCGGTAAAAGAAATATCATTTGTGGTAGTTGTACTTCCTTGGTCAGTCACAGATTGAAGATTTTTATTTGCTCCGGAAGGCAAATTTTGAAGTAAAGACCCGTCACCAATAAATTTTCCAGAATTTAAAGTAATATCACCGGTGTTTAAAATTAAAGGACCATCATTTAAAAGTACACCTGCTCCAAGCGGTTCTACGTTCAATGTTGTTTGCATAAATGACCATTCATTTATACCGGTGTCTCCTATTTTCAATCTTGTTTGAGGAACAGGGTCTAAAGATTTTATTTCAAATGAACTATCAAGTTCATTTAAACCTATAGAAAATTTTGATTTGCTTGCAGGATTGTTTAAAATAAAATCATAGAAATTGATGTTATTCACTAAATTTAAATCACCATCAGTTTGTAATTTCATAAACTCTCTTTGATTATTTACATCAGAATTGTCAATAAAATCAATATCATTTTGATATAAGAAATCTGAAGCCATATGAATTGTTTGACAAGGATTTGAATTATCACCTATCTGATTTACATTTAATTGATTAATTGTCAAAGGGTCAGGAATAGTTGTAGGAGTTTGATTTCCATTAAATGTATTTGCGACTACATTATTTCCAAATGAAGACATTATAAATTACAATAGAAATAAAAAATTTATTAATTTGCAAGTTTCATAAATACCGTTCCAAATTTATCAGCAGGATTAGCTTTGAATACGTATAATCCATTTACGGGTGTAATATTTTCATCCGGTGGAACGTTGGTTGTTTCTACAATAGGCAAACCATCAAATCTTACTTTCATATTATTTGCTTTTGCAGCCATATTCAAATTTACAATACCAGGGTCACCGCTTTGACTACCATCAATGTTCATATTGATATCAGCTCCAATCATTTGAAAAGTTGTTCTTGTTGTTTTATCTTGAGCACCAATAAACACACCGTTATTTACTTTGATATTTTTATCTAAAACAAATTCATTTCCAAAAGAAGACATTATATATTATATTAGAATTTTTTATTTTACAAAGAATGTCGGTGCAAGTGTTGGTAATTTATTATTTAATGGATGAATATTAGGAAATGAAAACATAGCATTCTGTTTTGTAATTTTATCACCGTGTCCTAATGCATATGACTTGAAACCTGCCATAGGGTCCACATTAGATACAGTGCGCGCTCGATTATAAGCATCAACCGTTTTCGATCCAGCGGTCAGCCCACAATTGCTTAGGCGGAAATCGAGCAATTTTCCAGCCCGCAGCGAAATTCGATTTGTTCGAGTGCTTAAACCGATATAATTGGGCGATAGCGGATGGAGTGTCGCAGCCGATCACATTGCTTCTTGCGGTATCCCAAAGGTTTAATATCGAGTGCATTCTTCAGCTGGAAATGCTTACAGACGGGATCGAAAGGTCAGCTCTCAACTTTTGGCGCGCTGGAGTTGCTTATGATAATTTCGCGAGTTTTCATGTTCCTCGGGTATGGACCTCAGGAATTTCAGCACAGATACGCCAATAACTTAGTTCGGTCAGTAGCAAACAATTATGGCGCACCTAGTATTTGAAGAATTGAAACAGCTTAAGGAATTATTTGATGCCAGCTGCTTGACCGAAGTAGAGTATGTCGAAGAAAAACGCTTGCTTCTTGAGAAGGCTCGTAGGGATAACGACTCTGGTGGTAAAACGGATCCCGATGGCGTTGACGACGATGAGCCACCTCCTTTGGTTGACGACGACTCGCAGTCCGATGTGAGCATAGAATCCCATTTAGAAACAGAAGTAGAAGCAGAAGCTCCTGCGCCCCCTCCTGTCATTTTACATCCTGTCACGAGGCAGAGCTCTTTGTTTTCGCGCGGCTTCACCAAGACCGTTGGGCTTGCTTCTGGGGAGAGTGTCACAATCTCCGAGGTAACTCAAGTCGGGGTTCAGACCTGTGGAAGATATCCTTGCAGGTTTCCTCGCTGCAAGTTTTCGACCAACCATCCACCTGCGTTGACGCAGCACGTCAAGAGCAAGCACGCATCTGTGCAGGATCCCACTCCGCTCTACAGTCAGCAAAACGTCTGCGACGTGCTATCGGGTGCACCTGTGACTGTGTCTCAACGGCCTATCGAAGTTGACAACGCGTCCGATGAGGAATGGCGCATCAAGCCCATGATCAAGGTGTCTTCCTGGGGAAGAATACGTGTGAAGCTGGAGGTTCGTCGTGCAAAGCGTGCTGGCGGAGCAAACAATCGCGAGGGTCACTCAACCCTGAAAAAGCTGCGACTCGTTGCACTCACTAGACAGTACAAGGAGGAGGGGCGTCCTCATCCTGCAGCTACTGTAGCCTCTCTTGCGAACGTGGATCCATCCCTTATCTCGAGGTACGTACATAAACTGAAATTCTAACGCACGTTTCCTCAGCTTCATATTTAGGGTTCAACGTACAGTATCCCGTCGGTATGCTGTATCTCGTTTCGGTATCCTGTATCATATGCGTGGTATCGATCCGAGTGTTAGAATTGTGCTCACCTTTTGTGCGCGGTGTTCGTGTGCTTGCGTACACATAGGTGGTGCGCCATCGAGCCCAAGTTGCAGAAGCGGCTTCAGGAAGCACAGAGCAAGTCTTTTGGGAAAAGTAGGTTTCCCAAAGTCGAGTCCCAGTTGTTTCGCGATTTCCAAGCCTGCAGGAAGAAGGGCTTGCGCATTGGGCGCCGATGGTTACGCACCAAGGCGCGAGTTATCGCGAAGAAGATGTACCCTGCCCGTTATTTCCGTGCGTCCGATGGTTGGTGCAGTAACTGGCTCAGGCGCAACAGCTTGTCCTATCGTAAGAAGACGAACAAAAAGACGAAAAGTACGGAGGAGCGCCTGCCAAAGATCAAGCGTTGGCATGCTCGTCTGCGCCTCCGCTTGCAAACGCCGCAGGTGTGACCTTGCACTAGGAATGCTCACCGTGGAATGTCTTATTTTGTATGTATCATAGGTGTACTGACTACAATACGTACTGTTGTATGCGGCTATGTATTATGTGCAGGAGGGTGAAACGGTAGACCCGGTGTGGGGAGTTTGGCTTCCAAACGACCGCTACAATGTTGACCAGGTTCCCATCCCATTTCTTATGCAGTGCTCTTCCACTTACGAGGCGAAGGGGTCTGCCCGCGTCTGGCTCTCGGGAACCAAGAACGCTGATGACAAGCGATTTTGCACCCTACAGTGCCTGGTTCGTATGGTTGGGTTGGATGCCGAGGGAAAGCATCAGCAACCCAGACAGACTCTTTGCTTCCGTGGAACTGGTGTGCGTATTACCGCGAGTGAGCGGGCGGCATATGACAAGCGTGTCCGTGTCGTCTTTCAACCGAAGGCGTACTACGACGATGCGATGTGCGCGGAGTGGGCGGTGAGCGACTTCAATTCGCAAGTGGAGCACGTGCGGCGAAAAGTGGTATTTTGCGATAACCTGTCGGGGCAAACCACTGAGGCTTGGGTGGCAGGCTTGAAGGAGAGCAACACAGACTCGCACTTGCTCCCCACTGATGTCACGGACGAACTGCAAGTGGTAGACCAAGGTGTGGGGAACGAGGTGAAGAAAGAATGCGGAGTAGTGCAGGACGAATGGTTAGAGATACCGGGCAACTTAGAGAAGTGGACTACTGGCTTCACTGCTAGTGAACGGCGCATACTCATCACCGAGTGGGTGGCTGAGGCTTGCGACCGCGTGTTCAATCGGCTAGACCTGGTGAAGTTGTTTGAGCGCACAGGTATGGGCTTGCGTGTTGACGGTAGCACTGACGACAAGATAACCCTGGCCGGTGTGGCGGGCTACACCTTCACAGCTGAGGACGCGAACATTGAGATCCCTGCGACCAAACGTCGGTGTGGTGTGGGTTCCGAGATTGTGCCAACCGAGCACGTGAATCATGCTGAAGAGCACCAGGTGGTTGCGGCTGGGGGCCTGTTCATGCCGAAAACTCTCACGAGTGTTGCTCTCGTCACAGACGAGGAGGCTACCGCAGTGGCAATGGCTGTGGCAGAGGATGCTGCCATAGCCGAAGTGGAGAACGAGGATGCAGAGCGAGAGGAAGAGTCTTCTGAGGAGGAAGATGAGGAGGTGTTCATTGTGGAGAAGCTCGGTGCCATCAAGTGGATCAATGGTGTGCGCCACTTCTGGGTGAAGTGGAAGACATATGATTCTTCATACAATAGTTGGGAGCCCGAGACTGGTCTCCCACATAAGATGGTTGTCAAGCGCTTGAGAAAGTAATCTTGTGTGACAGTGTAGCACATTTTATTATATGTAAGATACCATCGATGCAATAAGCTGTATGGAAATGCACAACCACCGAACCATATAAATTAACTAAAAGTGCCTGTTCGGATGTGCATACCGTATGTGTATGATGTGTATATACGAAACAAAATAATACCTGGTATAATTGGGCTGATACGGAGCATTCCAAATGATACATATATGTGTTATGAGCTCAGGAAGCCATCATATGCATGATGCATCGCGGTGCATCCATAGATATCGATTTTATAATGAAGCGGCTCACAATGGCTTCCGCGTGATATGAAATACCCTACACATTTTCGGTTCCGGTCGAGATGGACTGATGCTGAGCATTCTAAATTATAGATATATGTGCTATGAGCTCAGGAAGCCATCATATGCCTGATGGATGGTCGTGTATCAATAGATATCGATTTTATGGTGAAGCTCACAATGGCTTCCGCGTGATATGAAATACCCTACATATTTTCGGTTCCGGTCGAGATGGGCTGATGCTGAGCATTTTAAATGATAGATATATGTGTTATGAGCTCAGGAAGCCATCATATGCATGATGCATCGCGGTGCATCCCGAGATATCGATTTTATAGTGTAGCTCACAAATTGTAGCTCACAATGTCACAATGGCTTCCGCAGTTTCGCGTGATATGAAATACCCTACATATTTTCAGTTCCGGTCGAGATGGGCTGATGCTGAGCATTCCAAATGATAGATTTATGTGTTATGAGCTCAGGAAGCCATCATATGCATGATGCATCGCGGTGCATCCCGAGATATCAATTTTATAGTGTAGCTCACAATGGCTTCCGCAGTTTCGCGTGATATGAAATACCCTACATGTTTTCGGTTCCGGTCGGGATGGGCTGATGCTGAGCATTTTAGATGAAATATGTATGTGTTATGAGCTCAGGAAGCCATCATATGCATGATGCATCGCGGTGCATCCCGAGATATCGATTTTATGGTGTAGCTCACAATGGCTTCCGCAGTTTCGCGTGATATGAAATACCCTAGATATTTTCAGTTCCGGTCGAGATGGGCTGATGCTGAGCATTCCAAATGATAGATTTATGTGTTATGAGCTCAGGGAGCCATCATATGCATGATGCATCGCGGTGCATCCCGAGATATCAATTTTATAGTGTAGCTCACAATGGCTTCCGCAGTTTCGCGTGATATGAAATACCCTACACATTTTTTTCTTTTTCAAGAAATTTTATTACACGTCTAAGCAATTTCACTTGTGCCGAATTCCAGCGGTTTAAGCAATTCCCAGCGATTTTGATAATGGGGCTGGAGTTGCTAACACAAATTTGCAAAATTCCAGCGTTTTTGCAACCGCTGGAAAATGCTTAACTTTTCGTAAGTCCAGCGGCTGGTTGCTTATTCCGAAGTTGCTTGCGATCGAGCGCGCACTGTACTCTTGCAGGTGGTCGCAAATCTTGGATTGTTTTACATGGAACAATCATCATTGATGGACTTCTAAATCCTGAGGTTAACATCATATTTGGTAATTTTACATCGACTTTTCCTAAAGGTTTTCCTAATTTATTAGCAAAAATTTGTCCAGCTTGTTCAGCCATATATAATTACAATTAAATTAGTTTTACACAACGACTTCAATCATTCTACCCATACCAATACGAACAATACTTGTACATTGTGCAATAATAAATGTTTCGTTATTTGTCAAAGCTGTTTGAAGTGGGTCTGCGGTTGATGATTTCTGAGTTACCAAAAATAAGCTTGAATTTAGACCTCTCGTATCAATTCCTGAACAATTTCTGGGTCCCATCCCTGGCATAGGCATATTCAATCGAAGCATAGCAGTCCAATAAGAATTATACCAATTTTCTAAAGAATTAACTTTACAACCTGGATCGTCGGAATAATTATCAGCTTTGCCAATAGTGACCAAGTTAAAAGCATCGAGAGCGGTAGCACGATAGTTTGGATAATAAACTGAATTTACATTATATTGCCAAGATTGAATGTCTCCAGCATAAAATCTGAAATAACTTGGAACATAAGTAGCCCCTATTTTATTATCGATTTTGTGTAAACCTGTATTTACAGAATTATAATCTGAAGGCCTTTGAACAGCGTACAACATATCCAAAGATTGTGTTGATAAAGAAAATCGATTTGATTTAGTCATTTCCGTTTGATTATCTTGAAAGGTAAAATAATTAGTGAAAGGCATCTCAATATACGAATCTTCTTTTAGTTTCCTTTCGACAGCACTATCGTAAACACCATTTGAAAATGTAATTGTTTCGATTGTAAAATGCAAATCAGTTAATTTCCATGTCGCTTTTGCAGCAAGTTCTGCTGCCGCGGTTCCGGTAAATGCAACACCGGCCCCTAATGATTTTTGATATGCCCCAAGGACTTCAGGTCCATGCATATAAAAACGTAACTGAATACTAGGAAGTAACGCACTATCCAAATAATCAGGAGCACTTTCCCCTATAAATTGTAGGAAATTATTCAAAATATATGGTCTTTCTTTTTGATAATAACTATCGATATTAACATTTATTTCTTGATTTTTCAAAACACGTTGGTAAGATACCTCTTTGTTTAACGTAGTTTTAAGATTGTCCAAAACCGTTGATACCGTTGAATACTGACTCATACCACTCGAAATAGCTATTCCACCGCTGTACATTTCTACACGAGAAATCAATTTTTCGATTCCATTTGGCAAAGTTGTGATAACTGAATCATCTTGGTCTGCAGCGTCCTTACAAGCTATAGCAGTTTCATTAGCACGACCTTTACAATGCATGCTTAAACTTTTAAGATTACACAAAACATTGACTGGAAGATTTAGAGTAATAACACCGTAAGGATTTACTTCGGTTAAGTTTGTTGTTTCAAGGCGAAAATACTGAGTACTATATCCACTTAGTTTTTGAAGTCCAAATGCAAGACTATAAGGTAAAGACATTTATAATATATATAATATAATTTTAATTAACATATTCTTTTAATTTCAAAGATAATGCATAGTTTATGGATTGTTCATTTCCATTTCGGGAAACGGCTGTAGGAAGTAATCTTGATTTGTTGTCGGTAATGGATATTCGTAATTGAGAAAATTGTGAGGCTTGCACATCTATAGAAAATTTTTCATCGTAGTCTAAGTAGGTAATGAATTGATTTGTTAAGTCTGAAGGTAAAAGAATCTTACCTAAAATGTCGCTACTTATAATTTGATTCTCTTTAAAATTATTTGAAAGATTTGTGCTTTGTAAATTATTTGTGGGCAACGTTGATATTCTAAGATAAATAGCATCGTTTGTTTGTAAATTACCAGGAAATTTGGAAATAAATACTTCATCTACGGTTTCGATATCAAACAAATCTTTAATCTGTGAAATGTTTGTGAGACCAGCAACTGACTTATTCGTTTGCCCACCTAATATTTGGTCAACATCGTTATACTTTCCTGGTGAATTAAAAATATCATTCAATGCATCATCTAATGGACTGCCCGGCACTGCTTGAAAATCACCGGTTATCGAGAATGAAACAAATTTAATATCGGGAGCGGGTTTACTAAGTTTTATGGTGAAATGTTGTGAAATTGCATCGTACGTAACATCAACCCTATCCGCAGGTCTTGCAAATCCAAAGTGAGCGACAAGAACATCTAAAATAATCGTTTCTAAAATCGTTTTTATATCATCTAAATCTGTATAATTTCCATCAGGTATTCTACATTCATACAAATCATCTTTGTTTGTGTTCGCTATATAAAAAATTGAATTATATTCATTGATGGTATACCAAGTCTTTGCAGCCGAAAATGAATTTACAATGATTTTTAATTTATTTGTATTTTTGTAATTTGTTAATTGTGTCGGTATATTGATATTAATGATTCTTGAATCACCATACGATGAAAGGTCTTCACTTGAAAGATAAAGTGTACGTTCAGATATTACACTCATAACTATCTCTATTTATAATATCAATATAGTTTTTATTCATTTCAATATCATCCTTTGAATCTCTTTGTAATGGTAAAGGAACATCGATATTACCATTATACATGTCGTCATAAAATTGTGGTCTTTTGATATAATCATCGACGATTAATTCGATATAAAATGTGCATAAATCAGGATACAAAATCTGAGCGTTCTTAATCAATTGTTCACGTTCCATAATTTACCAAAACATTATTATTTTTATCTTTAATCATATTTTTATTGATGGATGTATACTTATTTGATTGTGATTTATCTATACTTCTATCAAATGATGGCATTCTTTGAGGACCTTTGTTAGATATATAATCAGCCAATAATCTTGCTTCTAAGGGTGCGTCGTCATGCAAGTAATTTTTATCAATATCGAAATTCACTCCTAAAAGTCCTAATGGATTTAAATCTTCGGAAATTCGATTGCTAAATTCATCTATTTCAACATTATTTAATGACATATTTTTTGCATCGTTCAAAGCATTTCCAAACATCAATACATCAAGTCCGGTCCCTATAGTATTTAATGTCGATTTCAATAAATTAACTTTATTTACTTTGTTATTCTTTGGTAATTGAAAGAATTGTTTTAAATTATGAGGCGAAGTTATATATTGATATGGTTGTCTAAATAGGTCATAAGGATTCTTATTTTCGAAGTAATGAAACAATTTTCTATTTGAATTTGATGGTATTTTCAAAGCTCCCGCAGTGGCCCAATCAGTTACAACTCGATGAATATTTTGTGGTGCATTTCCATTAACTTTAGGAGTATGTATATGTGATAGAAAAGGATTGAACGTCGTCGATTTAACATTGAATTTTTCACCGACATGGATAGATTTCGCACCGCCAAGACTTGTTCCCAATAATTCAATATCATGATTCGGATACTTTTTAATTGTGTCTAAATATACTTTTTCGGCTCTACGAAATGAATCTCTTGTTTCATGTTTTCCTTTAATTACCGAAAATATGTCCGCTTTATCTTCATCTAAATACGATGGATTCGATGAGGCACCATGGTATGCAATATGAATTTTATTATTTCCATTATTGAGCACTACGGCGTCGTAGGTGGAAAGCTCCGGGTCGATATTGAATCGATTGTTGAGAATATCTTTATTCAATTGTCTTTGAGCGGTCACATAGGTGTTATGTTCATAACCGCCCGGAAATAACAAATCAGATTGATAATTTCTTGAACCGAGATAAGAAGATATTCCGACATGATATGCTTTTTCCCTAAGACTATTGGGAAATGATTGTTGAATTTGTGACGGTTGTAAGTCACCTAATTGTTTGAATAAGTTATTCAATTGAACTCTATATTGTTTATTATCAATGTCATTTAACTTATATCTTTTTTTCACCTTCGGAACTATAAAAGTATTATCGGTATTTTGAAAATTGAATATGTTATTTGATGCATTGTAAACTTTGTCTTTACAAAAATCATTTTGAATGAATAACGGTGAGCATAATGGTTTATTATGTATTTCCATATATATATTATAGCATATACTATAATGACTTGTAAGTATTCAATATCACAATACACCAAAGATAAAGCAAATAAACTAAATGTATATGTTAAGATATCAACAAATAAAGACAAGAAGGTTGATGTGTTTGATAAGAAAAGTAATAAGAAAATAGCAAGTGTCGGTGCGTGCGGTATGATGGATTATCCATCTTATATTAAGTCAAAAGGTATCAAGTATGCTAACCAAAGGAGAAAGTTATATAAGTTAAGACACAATAAATACAGAAATAAGACAGGAACAAACAGTTATTATGCTGATAAATTGCTGTGGTAAAGTTTCAAAACCCACAATATATTTACTATGCTATTGTTTCAGTGCATCTCACTACTATGTATGTATGATATGTATGTATGATATGTATGTATGATATGTATGCTATTATGTATGATATGTATGCAAGTCTAATTGGAAAAACAAAGCACACATATTAGTCAGAGGGATAGTCCAACCCAAGATCGGACATAACGTTAGCTAAATCGCTGTCAGGCGTGTTGGCAGGTTCGTCAGGGGTGGTGCCAGCCATTAACTGAAGTTCCAGGAAGTTAATTCTTTCAGTCTTCTCGTCGTTCTCACGTTGTAGGTTTTGATAATTGCGATGCAACTCTTCATATTTACCTTTTAAAAAGGAAAGCTCTCTCACCCCTTGTTCCTGATAGTCCATACGAGTTTCGATGGCCGCAATTCGCTCAGCAATATTCGAAGACACACCCTTGTTGTGTTCAAGATAAGTCAATCGCTTGTGGGTTTTTTCAACCCAGTCGTCACCATATTCATCCCAAGCGTGGTGAGTATAAGCTTTGGCGACACACCAAGTATCCCACTCTTTCATATAGTCACCTTTGATTATTTCGACCACGTTATCAAGATACTTCAGAAACGACTCAGTGATACCAAAGTCTGGTTTTGCGATGTTAGCAAACACGTCTTCTTCTTCTTTTTCTTCTTCTTCTTGTTCCTCATCGCAGCTTTCGTTTTCGTTTTCTTCGTGTGCTTTAGACGACGAAGAATCATCGGGTTCTTCTGAAGGTTCTTTTGCGGAAACTCTCTGGCGATTTGTAGCCGCTCTCATAGTTTCACCAAATATTCTCTCAGGCTGTGAAGCAAACAAGTTCGGATTTTGCGGACGAATAGATTTTATTTGGTGAAACCCGCACAAACCATAAAACTTTGCAGGAAACGTACACTTCATCCCATCCATTTTTGTAGCTTTACAAAGCGGACTATCAGGTTTATCATTTTCAGAATTATCCTTTTCGGGTGCTTTATCTTTTTTCGGTGGCATGTTGGCGACAATTAACAAGGCTTCTACGTTCGTGGTTGCTATAAAGTACTTGTGTCGCAGACGTAAAATGGGACAATCGGCGTATCGATAAGTTCTGTGATGCCGTAAGATTATAATGTCATTTATGTTATCTTACGGTTGATATATCAGAATGACCGTCCTTTTTCGACTGTCAAATTATAACATGTGACCATGACCGTCGTCTTATGGGGTATGATTGTCCTTTTCGACTGTCAAATTATGACATGTGACAATGACCGTCCTCTTATGGGGTATGATTGTCCTTTTTCGACTGTCAAATCATGACATGTGACGATGACCGTCCTCTTCTGAAGTATGATTGTCCTTTTTCGACTGTCAACCCATATATCGCTCGATTTCGTTCGATATCGCAAATCTTAAAAGCAGAATGCAGAATGCAGATGCACACTTATTAAATGCATCTTTCTCTTTAGCTACTAGCTTTTTATGTTTCTTTAAATACCAAGTTAGCTAAGCAGTCAATATGTGTACGTTAGGAATGGATGATGAATTTATTCAGGAAAGCGTAAAGCAGGGCGAAAACGAAGATAAAAACGCAAAGGCCCAACGCATTGAAAAGTGGGAAAACGTTGTGGTAGGACGCAACTACACCTTCGAAGAGCCTAACAAGGACAAGCAGATTCGTTCTCTCCTTCTTGACCCCGCGTTTCGGTCGGGAAAATTAAGACTCGCGGTTAAGAAACAAGTAAAATCGCAGTGGGTGGAGGTCACCACTCCCGATTTGGAGTTTCCACGTGCTATTACCGATGACGACAACAAGACTACTGGCAAGCAACCGGAATTTTCTTTGGGAGAATCCCTTATGTTAAATATTTTGAAGTTATCAACTCCGTCTGACATCGTGGACCTTCGTACACATACAGTTAAGAGCTCAGCCGTATTTGAGGCAGGTTTCCAATTATCGGAGAAGAAACGGAAAAAGAAAGAAAAACGAGAGGCCTTTCTTCTTTCCATCCCTGCAAAACGTCGTGCTGCTGTTCGTGCTGCGATGCCAGGCACTGACGAGGACACCGATTCCGATGAAGAGGAAGAAGGTGCGAAAGTAGAAGAGCCTGTGGAAGTGGAAAAACCCGGTCTGCTAAAACGAGTTGCAGAAGCAGCAGGGAACATCGCAGGTGTAGTCTCTGAGGCTAATAAACGCCCTATGATAGGCAATTAGATAGTGCAACATTGCAACGAAAGAACACTTATTTTGTATTACAATAGCTATTACAATAATAGTTATGTATGTTTGTTCATATTATATTCGCATCTCTATTTGTTTGTTTCCTCTTTGTTAAATGGCGGAATTACTTTCACACCACGTCCTACGTGATAGCCTAAGTATTCCATACAATCATCGCATAGCACCATATCCTTGTCCTTGAATCCTTTTATGTCAAACACGTGCACACTGCCTTTCGCATTACCTTTGTTAAAGTAACAACAAAAGTAGCATACTTTCATCTCACACTCCCAACACGTCATTGCGTCGCCACCATCGGGAAGCTTGGGCGATTCCGCAAATAGGTGTCGGCAGTAGGGATTGCGGGGTGGTGGGGTAGGGATAAGTAAGTTGCTATCGTCCTCATCCGTTTCCGATTCCGGTTTGCATCGGTCAATATAGATAGTTTCACCAAGTTTCGCTTTTTCCTTCAGCTTGTTTCGTGTGCTCATATTGTCAAACTGAAAAAGTGAAGAACTGTTTACTTTATGGTTCCTTTAACCTATATGAGTATGACTATAAGCATAGTCTTACCTATGCGAAATAATGTATAAGTATTGGTCTAACTATCAATATTTTCTTTTGCTATTTCAAAGTATTTCTTATCAATTTCGATACCTACATAGTTTCTTTTAAGATTCTTACATGCTAACCCGGAATTTCCAATACCCATACAACAATCCAATACATTATCATAAGGATTTGAGTAAGATTTAATAATCCATTCAAATAAATCGTATGGTTTACTACAAGGGTGTTTGCTTTTGTAATTTCCATTTGAAAATTTGATAACACTTCTTGGATACCTTTTTCCATCTTTACAAATGGTTGGTGTTCTATCGGTATAATGAGTATATAATTCAGTCCGAGGACCTTGTCCTTGTCGTATATAAGGCTTATGACCTTCAATCATTATTGGATTATATGTTGGTAAATGTTTGTAAAAGACATATATCATTTCATGACTTCTCAAAGGCATTTGATTTGCATGGTAGAAACCTAATGACATCGTTTTCTCATATACAATATCATACCGAAACATTTTCTTATTACTTTCAATAATAGTATGTCCAAATTTGGTCGTTGTAGTAAATATATAGGCTGAATGTCTTTTACCTATTCTCTTCAATTCAATCCATAATTTATCTATATCGAAAGGAATTTTATCCCAAGAACAATTTGTTTGACCATATGGTAAATCACAAATGAAAAGGTCTATTGAATTTCTTGGAATATTTGGCAAAATGTTAAAACAATCATCATTGTGTAAACTTATCATTACTTTAGTTTTCAAAAAAGAAATAATAAATAGACTATATATATATGAAAATTGTAAAGATAAAAGATATGAATATAGAAGTACCGAATGGAAGTGCTTTCAATATTAAAACCGGACCGAACATGTTAAAAGCTCATCAAAATTCAATTTTTATAGGCAAAAGAGGCAGTGGCAAATCAGTGGCGGTGACTAATTATTTGAAAATGTTAAAAAAAGAAGGGTCATTACATCGAATATTTGTTATAAGTCCTACATTTAATTCAAACAAAAAATTAATGAAATCATTAGATATTGACTCCGAAGATGTGTATGAACCCGACGATGGTGCAAATGTAATAAATGATATTATTCAAAAAGCTGAAGAAGAAAGAGACATATATTTAAAATATCTTGAAGACTTAAAAAAATGGAATTTGTTGATGGATAAATTAAATAATAGAAATATTTTCATTGACGATATCGACCCAGAATTATTGTTAGAATTTTTAACATCCGACGGTTTCGAAAAGCCCGTACATAAATATAATGGTGAACGTCCAATATTGGCTGTGTTTGTCGATGATTGTCAATCAACGAATTTGTTTCGAACTCCTAAATTTCTAAATTTTATCACAAGACATCGACATATAGCTGATTTTGAAACCGGTGGGGCGTTAGGCGTATCATGCTTTATTTGCATTCAGAATTTTAAATCTCAATTTGGTTCGTGCCCAAGAGCCGTTAAGAACAATGCAACAAGTTTAGGAGTATTTAAAATGAAAGACAAGAAAGAATTACAAGAAATATATGAATCTTGTGCCGGTGAAATTGACGAAAAGACTTTCTATGAAGTATATGCACATGCTATCAATGAACCACATTCATTTCTATTAATCGATTTACATAAGAAAGACAATCATCCATCGATGTTTCGAAAACGATTTGATGAATTTATTATTCCCGAAAAAATAAATCATAACTTATGAAGTTTTTTTTCCACCTAAAGACCATCATTACGTAAAGTAAAGAACAAAGAACAATTAATCATGCAAAAAGTTGATTTAAACCATCTTTCTACGTATATTGCAAGTATTCGTAAAGGAAGTATACGAAAAAATCCTGAAACAATGAAAAAATCGATTGGGTTTTTTACAACTATAACATACCCGACATTTGTTCAATGGATGAAAACGATGGTTTTAAAAAGGAAATGAAAAAATTCAAAAATCTTTGCAAAAATAATAAAATTGAAGTTTTAGAAAGTAACAACCTTACACTTACAACCAAAAAAGGAGATAAAGTACATTGTTTTGTCGTTCAACCAATAGATGACGATAATACTCCATTTGCTGATGTTATAGCCTTATCTTTTGATGTAATGGTATCCGGTTATGCATATTTCTTTTTTAATAAAACAAATAGAGACAACATGTATAAATATATTACCTCCATTAAATTATTAACATTAATATTTAGAATTCCGGAAACAATGATTTGAATGTCTTATGAAAATGAGGGTCCGAATTCAAAACGTCATGATAAGTCGGAGGTGCTGCGTTTGGCTTTTCTTCCGTTTTTGAAACTTTGTCTTTCTTTTTTGATTTTTTGATAATCACTTGAGGTTGATGTTCATCGTCACTTGAACTACCCGAAGTTTCACTATCAGATTCCACAACAATCACAGGTTTCTTTTTTGATTTTTTAACATATTTCTTGTTGATGATTTCGGGTTCTGATTTTTGTTCGAATTTTTCAGTAATTTCAGGTTCTTGTATCGATGATTTTATCTTATTTTGAGCAGCCTCTAATTCTTTCTTGTTTTCTAATTCTTTTGCAAGTTTGATATCTTTTTTGGCTTCAGAATTTCTTTTTCTCGTTTCCAAAGCTTTTAATCGTGCCACTTTTAATCGTTCTAAGGTAGCCTCATCAGTAATTTTTTCACCTTTCTTAAAACCCATATTAGAATATACAAGAAAATAATTTTCTAATCATTACTTATCATTTCTATTGATTTATATCGAAAATATATATATGTTAAAGATATATACACAATGTTCGAAATAAATACTTGTGATGTCTTTCAATTTGGGACGATTATCGTTGCTTTGATTCATGCTATAGGGTATAACATGAGAAGGTCTCGATGTAAACAATTAGATTGTTTTTGTATAAAGTGCGAAAGAGATATAATGAATTCTAAAGAAATGAGTATCGATGATAAAAATGTGTTAGAATCCATTTAAAGTTTATAAGTTCTATATTATAACAATGAGTGAAATCAATACACAGTCTCCTAAGTATACGAAAGTTACTTCGAAGAATGGTAAGGTTTATTATAAAAAACCCTTAGACATGAATCGAAGAGATAAAAGTAAATTTTATGAAGCCAACAAACCATTGTTACAAAAGAATCTAACCTTAGACCGAATTTTGAAAAATAAAAATGTCGGTGTTGCAACGATGGAAAAGCATGGAATTGATAAAGTAAAAATTGTTGAAATATGCTCTAATAAAATCAAAGAAAATCCTGAAAACTTTGATAAGTATATGGAAATTCAAAACAAATTTTTAGAAAGGTTAAATGTAACAAATTCCACTTAAAGAATACGTTACGAATCAGTAATAAGAAATTTATTGTATAATAATAATGCCACCAAAAAAGTCTAATGATAAAGACGATAAAGACCATGATAAAGGCAAAGCTCCATTAACCAAAGCAAAGAAAACTAATCTTAAAAAGGTCAAAGACCATAGGGACGGAAATTTAAAAGCATCAAGTTCAAGACAATTAACAAAGGAACAATGGAGCAAGATAAATCAAATTGAAAATAAGAAAATAGATAAAGAATTTACCAAACAAAATAAACAACAAAAAATACAATCAGAATTAAAGAAATTTGAATCCGAAAATGAAAAAATCAAAGACCTTGATTTGTTTTCTCGACAAGAATATGAAGAACAATTCACGGATAAAGACGTTACAAAAGATTTTGTAGATAAGGGTGGAAATTCCGGAGTAAGTATGAAAATCAAGTTTAATAGATTTCTTAGTAAACCTTTGAATTATTGGATAAATTTGATTAATAAAAAAATTGACCAAGCTTCGGAAGATGTAAAGCACTTTCAATTTGGTGTAAACTTTCAAGATGGTTCTTCGGAATTTTTAAGTGCAAAAAATGAAATCGAATTTTACAAAAAATTAGAAGGAATGATTCAGTCCGGAGATGATAGAGGGGCTGTGAATTTCATGACAATTTCTTTATTAAATTTCAAAAAAATTAATGGAAAAGGTCAACCATTGTCGGTGCCAAAATCTGTTGAAGAATTGAAACAAAAGAAAAGTTGTATTACTGTTAAGGATGAACAATGTTTTGCCAAATCTTGCATCATTATGAATTACAAAGATAAAAAAGACAATGAAGAAATAACTTACAAAGTTTACAACAATGTTTGCAATAATCATAAAAATCGTTTAACACGAGAAGCAACAAGTTTAATGAAAGAATTAGGATTTGATTCCGAAGACGGTATAGGATTTGATGACATTCATGTCTTTGAAGAAAAATTCAATAGAAATATTACAATTCATGGAATGACTGATTTGGGTTGTACAATAATGTATCCACCAAGTAAAGAAGGTTTACCCGACAGACCTGAATGGAATTTTGTTTACTATCATTTAAATTCAAGTATTGGACACTACGAACCAATAACGAAAATCGAAGCATTTTATGGAATAGCCGACCGACCAAGGTGTTTTAAATGTAAAAGTAAATTGTGTGACTTTTCTAAAAAGGGGACCAAACCATTTATTGAGTGGGAGAAAGCCATACACTGTGAAGATTGTAATATAAAATTTCCAAATCAGAAATGTTATGATTTACACAAAAAAGGCACAGCTTGTCAACATTTTCATAAATGTAAAGGTGAATGTAAAAAGGTTTACGACATAAGAAAAGAACAAGAACATATTTGTGGACATGAATTTTGTCCAAATTGTAAATTATATTGTGACATGAGAGAGCATCAATGTTACATCACACAAAAAGAACCAAAAGATATTATTGATGAAAATAAAATAGGATTTTTCGATTTTGAAGCATACAATGAATCAAAGCATGAAGTGAATCTGAGTGTGACACAATATTCAAACGGACAATCATTTATTCACAACAACATTGAAGAAGCCTGCAAATTTCTATTTGCTAATAAACATAAAGGATTTACTTTCATAGCTCATAATGGAAGCAAGTATGATTATGTACTTATTATAGAATATATAATGACAACAATGGATGAAATTCCTGAGACGGTTCAAAACGGTGGTAAAATAATGTATCTAAAATACCAAAACGTTACACTAATGGATAGTTATTTACATTTAACAAGTCCATTGAGTAAATTTTCAAAAATCTTTGATTTGAAAGGTGAAAAGAAGGGTTATTTTCCTCACAAGTTTAATACCCCAGAAAATAAATCATACGAGGGTTCAATACCGGACAAAATGTACTATGGATATAATCAAATGAAAGGTGACGCAAGAACAAAATTTCTGGATTGGTATTCACAAATGATAAACAAAAAGTACTATTTTGTAATGGAAAAAGAAATATTAGAATATTGTCAAAGTGATGTTAGAATTTTACGATTAGGATGGATGAAATATAGAGAATTAATTTTGGAGTTAACAAATAAACAAATTGACCCTACGGCTTATTTAACGATTGCATCATTAACACAAACAATTCATAGGTTTTTGCATATGCCTGAAAATTCAATAGCTATTTTGAATAGTGTCATCAAAGGAAAACAACAATCAAGAGTAGGAGACATTTGGTTGGAATATGTAAAACATACAAATAAGATTGATAATCTAATCAAAGAATACAAAATTCCTCATTTCCATTTTGGAAACAATGAGAGACACAAGTATGTCGATGGATATGACCCTGAAACAAATACTATATATGAATTTCTTGGAGATTTTTGGCATGGAAATCCAAAAACAAATGGTAAGAATATGTTTAGAAAAAATTATGCCACAAACAAAACATTTTATCAACTGTACGATGAGACCAAAAAAAGATTAGAAAAAATTCAAAGTCTTGGGTATAAAGTTGTTGTAATGTGGGAAAGTAATTTTAAAGACTTACAAAAAAATGACAAAAATGTTATCGATTTCGTAAATAGTTATAACACACCTATCGTGTTCAGAGATGCATTATTCGGAGGAAGAACCGACCCTAAAAAATTATATCATAAATGTGGAGATAATCAAACAATCAGATATGTAGATTTTACAAGTTTGTATCCATGGGTGTTAAAATATTGTAAATTTCCATTAGGACATCCTACAAAAATATATCAAGAAATTCAATTAAAAGGATTCACGAATATTGAACAATTCTTTGGAGTAATAAAATGCACAATAATTCCACCAAATGATTTGGGAATGGCAGTACTACCATTAAGGACCTTGGGACAGTCCGGTATGGAAAAATTGACATTTCCATTGACAAAAATGACTGGAACTTGGTGCACCGAAGAAGTGAAATTAGCTTTGAAAAAAGGATACAAAATTGAAAAAATACATCAGATTGTTCACTGGGAAAATACGTCGTATATTATTTTTGAAAGCTTTATTAATACATTTTTAAGAATTAAACAAGAGGCGAGTGGTTATCCCGAGTGGGTCAAATCTGATGAAGATAAAGATTTGTACATCAAAAAATATTTTGAGAAAGAAGGAATAATGTTACAAAAAGAAAGCATATATAAAAATGAAGGACTAAGAACTATTGCAAAATTATTTCTTAACAATCTGTGGGGAAGATATTGTTTAAAGCCAAATAAAAAACAAAATAAATTTATGAATAGTGCTGAGGTATATGATATACTATCAGATTCAAGGAACGATAATGTAATTATTCAACCAATAAAGAATAAAAATGGTGATGTTAAATATCAAGTAGGATTCAATGTGTTGAGTGAATATAGTGAAACAAACTGTACCGTAAATGAAGTTATTGGAGTTTTCACAACTGCCTATGCAAGAATTAAATTGTACAATCTAATGGACGATGTAGGATTTGACAATGTTCTCTACCACGATACCGACTCAGTAATATACATTGAAAATGAAACAAACAATCACATCTTCAAAGAACAGCTTGGTGATTATCTTGGAGAACTAACGGACGAGTTAGAAAATAAGACATGTATTGAATTTGTAGCAACAGCTCCTAAATCATATTCTTTAAAATTTGATGATAAAACAACGATGACAAAGGTAAAAGGTTTTCCGTTGAATTATGAAAATTCTCAAAGCATTAATCATGAAGAAATCAAAGATATCATTTTATACAATCACAAAAAAATTGTAGAATTGAAATATGATGTTCTTAGAAAACCAAGAAAAACTGATGAAAACAAACATTATGCAGCTCTTGGTATAGAAACAAGAAGCGAAACAAAATCATTTTCATTAAATTATGATAAAGGATATATTCAGTGGGGCACATATAATATTCTACCTTGGGGACATAAAGATATTCCTTTATAATAATGAGTAAGTCAATCACTGAAAAACAAATACAAGACTTTTATTTAGACCCGGAAATTGGATTAAGTGCTGTATCACCTTTTACGACCAAATTAAAATCTCTTGGCTATAAAGTCACCCAAAAAGAAGTCAAGGAAGCTATTGAAAAAACTGAAGTCAATCAAACATTTTCTCAGAAAAAGAAAATCAATAGAAAAGAGTTATTTCCTATTTATGGTAAAGACCCTAACAAGAATTATATTCAGTCTGATTTGGCATTTATTCCGAAATACAAACGACAAAATAGAGGCTTCTCGGTAATTTTAACGGCTATTAATGTAAATACAAGAAAGGCTTATGCATATCCATTAAAATCAAAAACGGTCAGAGATAAAAATAATAAAAACATTGAAAGTGCTGAGGGCATGATACCAGTTTTTAAGAAATTAATAAAAGATTCAAAAATGAATGTGTTAACAACGGATAATGGTTCCGAGTTTACCAACAATGCTATAAAAAAAAATTATTGGAAGACAATAACATCGAACATTATCTAAATGAGCCTGAAGACCATTCTACTATGGGTATGATAGAACGATTCAATAGGACATTGAAATTGAAATTGAAAAAAATTGAAGAAAGTAAAGACACGGTAAACTGGATTGATTATTTAAATTCAGTTGTTAGAAATTATAATAGTACACAAAATAGTGCAAATATTGATAAATCAACTCCTGATAATATGAACTTAACAAAGACCATAAGAAATATTTTATTGAAAAGGAATAGATTGACTAAGCTTCTTGAGAAAATTGATATAAAACCGGGTGATAAAGTTAGGATTAAAATCAAAACTAAAACGTTTGATAAAGAATCTCAACGATGGTCGACAAAAATATATAAAGTAAAATCTATGAAAGGATTGAGTTATATTATCGAAGACGGTAAAGAAACTTTGGCACGTCGATACAAACCACGAGAATTATTGGAAGTCAAAGGTAGCACTTCTAATAACAAGAAATCCACTGATGAACCTACAGTTTCTGAATTAGTTTCTAAACAAAATAAAAAAGAAAGAACTCTTAAGAAAGAAGGTGTCTCATCTTCTAATCGTATATCTAAAAGGACAAGAAGTCAAAATAAAAATAATAAAGATAATGAAACAGAAATTGATTTACGATAATTTTTATTAATTGTATAATATATTATCATGGTAAGAGCAAATCAAACACAAGCTCAACGAAGGCTGAATAATAGAATTTATTGTGGCTATCGTGACCCTGCACCCTCAGGTCGTCCGTTCGGAAATAAAGTACAATGTAAGGCACTTGGTCAATTAAGAAGGTTTGGGAGGATTCTAAGAGCTCCACATCCTGCGGATAGAGAACAAAATAGACGAAACAATTAATATCTATGTAATATTATAAAATATATGAGAAAGATATTGACTGATGATGTCGTCAAACAATATTGTCTAAATGAATTAGGCTTTAGAAATGCTGCATCAAATAAATTAATATTTAATGGATACTCTAAGTTAGCATCTAATAATTATGCTATGACAGGTCCGTCTCAAAATAATGTTGATTTTTATAATTCTATTTCTCAAAGTCCTTTGATAAATTCCGTTGATTTGATTCAAAATTTGAAAAGAAGTGATGCTAATGTTTTTATTCCGGAAAGATTCACAAGAGCTGACAATTTAAAAAGATTTGCAGATTTGAGTGAGTCTAACGAAGAAACTCCAATAAGAACTCCTGAATCTGAATTTGAAGAAGAAGAAAACTTTTTAGAAAGTTTGGAAAAAGGAACTCCAATAAATCAAGGCGAATCTGGACCATCAAAAAGAAACATTTTAGTAAGACCTTTGGTAAGACAAGCATTATTTAATTCAGGTCAAAAGGATAGAACACCTTCGGCTGACGATGATAATGATGTTCAAATTGTAGATGTTCAAAGAAAAAACCCAACCAGTCCTAATCGTAATTTTTCACCGGCTAAAACACGCTCTCGAACATCTAATTGATAAAATAAAATATATATTATACTGTAAATACATTTATGACTCGAGCTGAATGGAACGAAACATTGAAAAAATGTGCAAAAGAATATCATTCTAAAAAGGGAACCAAACCTCGTAAAAAATATTCGAAAAAGAAAAAGTCAATTAAATCTGCAAATATTCAATCACCACAAGTGACATCTAAACCTATTGCAAATTTACCAACAAATGATAATCGAGGACCTGCAAGATTTCCTTTTAATTTGATTGTATGATATTTCTTTGGTTTTTTCAGGGGGACAAAAAAACTCAAAAAATAAAATCCACTTAAAGAGTGTAACTCAGTAGTGTAAACAAAGCAAGATGAATACTAATGATAACAAACATTGTTGTATTTGTCTTGAATCTTTTGAACACAAATCTTATGATACATTCAACTTTATTTGTCAAGTTTGCAACGAAGGTACAATGTGTAATGAGTGTATATGCAAATTAGAAAGTCAAGGTGATGAATATGTTGAAAAGTGTCCCATATGCCGTGAAGTAAATTGGAAATTTCAATTTACCGTGTTATTACATCGTTACTTGTGTGATGAAGTTGAGATGAATGGTGATTTTGAATGTCAAAGAATTCCGGCTTTGAATTTTATGAGAAAATTTTACTATGGTGAAGAAGAGTACAATCATATTGGTGTTGACATGCATGTAACAAGAAAAGGCACACTACACGTAGAGATTAGGAACATAGATGATGCTTGTTATATGGTATTTGACATATGATTTGAAGAAGAATAAATGATTTAAGAACAATTAACATATAACTTATTGAAAATTTAATTAATATTTACTTTTTATTTACTTAAAGATTATGTTACATTATAATTTAAGAAACAATTATGTCAACTATTCAAAACATTGAGAGTAAACAATATGTTAAACAATTTTATTTGTATAAAGATGAAGTTCAAAGCAAATTTCAAAATTTGCAAAAATCAGATTACTTAGATTACATTAAATCGTATTTTGAATATTTTATTAATCATAAAGTTATTTCTGATTTAGAAAAGGTAATCAATTTTTGGGGAAAAGATATTCATCATTATTTGCACATTAATTCAACATTATATAACCTAATCATCAAAGATTCGGAAAATAACGATATTCCAATAAAAGATATACATGAAGCTATATTATATACTTTGGTAATCAAAAATCAAGAAAACAAAGATTTTGATATTACTTGTTTAGCATATTTAGACCTAAATGAATATCTACGTGAAGATTATATTGACCAAGACTATTGTGATTTACTATTTTTAGAGGCTAACAATTAACATATATCTTATTGAAACATTAATTAATTTACTTTTTATTTACTTTCAATTTTATCTTTATCTTTTATTTTTAACTTACATTTAATCACGTAATTTATTACCTATTTATTACGTAATTATTTCTTGTATTTTATAGTTACTTATTTTGGAGGGAGGCTATAATCGGTAGTATACTACTAACATCTCAAAAGATATTCCGTACCAATCTTTGGTTGAATTGAAGTATCGGCGTGTGTTATCTTGAACTTGATATCGTCTGTACCATCAGTAGCTATAGTAGCAAACTCCAAGTAAATAATGAAACTATCATTAGGAAATTGAATGGTTCGTATATTTTCATTTCCGGGTGCTGAAAGCGTAGTTACTCTTGAAATTTCTTCATAATTCAATTCTTTATTTACTTTCAAAATATTTATATCCGCGACAGGAGTTTGAACAATATCAGCTTTTATTAAATTAGCACCTCGGATATCACCTAACATATTAATTCTAAAAAATTCATTTGATGGTATATCAGGTCGTTTTCGAAACTGCAAAGCATACACTGAATCAACTGCTGCTTCATCAACCAGTGATGTATTCAAATCTATAAATGTTGAATTAGCAGATTTTGGCCCTTGTAATTCTAAATTTGTCTTGGAACTTAATTGTGCATTAATTATAATGTTATTGCATTCTATATCATTACATCCTATTATATCACCTTTCATATTGATACTAAAAATTTTAGGTACAGCTGAATCGGGTTTCGTTTGAAAATTTATAAAATATATCGTTGAAACACTCGATAAATCTACACCTGAGGTATTTAAACTTATGAAACTATTACCTGATGTTTTATTTCCAAATAAATCAAGATTTGTGGTATTATCTGGTGCGACCAGTTCTGTTTTTCCATTGATTTTTGCATCACCGTTTACTATCAAACCGAAAGTTGTATTTACTTGCAGTTCACTGCCTGTAACGATTATAACACTATTATCAGTTCCATCCTTCAATTCAATTTGTGCCTTTCCATTATTTAAAATATTTTTCAAATATCGAAAATTTATAATTGAAGTATTCAAAACGTCTCTGCCGTATAGATTGTTTACGTATACGTCACCAACTGTCCTTTCTATATCATTACCACCGGGTAGGTTTTGCCACTTAGTAGACCCCCCGGTAGGAGCATTTCCATTAACCGTATCACATTGTATATTTTTACAAACAATATCATTTCCAAAAGAAGACATCTGATATATATATATATTAAATCACAATTTAAAATCAGGTTTAATCCAAACCAATAATCCTGAACCCGGAGTTGTTATAACTTTACTTTCCATACACACACCGATAATTCCAACATTATTTGTAGTAATTTGTGAAGCATTAACTGAACCTCCCGGAGCACAACCTAACATTTGACCTTTAACATAACTTCCATCAATAGCTTTGCAAGTTGTGAAACCTTTTGTACAAACGAAACAAGAATTTCCGGTTGTTGCATTTTGAACACAAACTCCAATAGGCATACAATTTTGATTAGATTGACTTGCCGAAGCTGCATATATTTTTATACCATTTACATATGAAAAATCATCAGAAAATTGAACAATATCTCCAGCATTTATTGTAGCTCCGGTATTATTTTTAAAAGTAAATACATCACCTGTATGAGGAACCGGACTTGTGGGTAATGTTGCCGTATATGCATTTGTCAAACCTGTCAAAGGAATTCCTACGGTCGTCAATGATGATGTTGGCGTTGTATATGCCCAGTCTATGCTACTTACAAGTCGTATAGCACTACAATCCAAATCACCGGTTAAATTAATGTTATTTCCAGAATTACCGACAGCCAAAACTTGACTTAATGAACCAATACTTCCAGAATTTATTGCACCTGATTTTATTTCACCGGAAACTGAATCATAATACAATTGTAAATTTTCTAATGTCACATCAGGACTTGGTCTTATAGGTTTTACCGTAAATGAACTTGGATTTACAGAATTTAATTCAACACCGGTTGCATTTATACAAATAGTATTGTTGACAGACGAAGTTCCTCCGGTATTCTTATTAGCATATGAACCTAATGACACTGAATTTAGACCACTAAAAACTTCGCCTGCAAATCTTCCTACAGAAACAGATTCCACACCGGCGTTACTTTGTCCGGAATCATCTCCTAAATTTACCGAATAATTCCCAGCTTGGTCATATCCACTACCTGAACCTAAAGCCAAAACATCAATTCCACAACCGAATGAACCAGCATTTCTGCCTATTAATATTGCACGTTGTGCATTTATATATCCGTCATCACTTGTTGTTTCACCAATACGAATTTTAGCATCTTGAGTACCGCCTCTAATCCTAATTAAAGCACCATCAATTTCATCTTGATTTATCGTAAATTTTCCAGTTCCGGTAAAAGAAATATCATTCGTTGTAGTTGTACTTCCTTGGTCGGTAACAGATTGTAAATTTTGGTTAGCCCCGGAAGGCAAGTTTTGAAGCAAAGAACCGTCACCAATAAATTTTCCAGAATTCAAAGTAATATCACCGGTGTTTAAAATTAGAGGTCCATCATTTAAAAGTACACCTGCTCCAAGTGGTTCTACATTCAATGTGGTTTGCATAAAGGACCATTCATTGATACCGTTGTCTCCTATTTTCAATCTTGTTTGAGGAACAGGGTCTAAAGATTTAATTTCAAAAGAACTATCAAGTTCATCCAAACCTATAGAGAATTTTGATTTACTTGCAGGATTGTTCAAAATGAAATCATAAAAATTGATATTATTAACCAAATTTAAATCACCATCAGTTTGTAATTTCATGAATTCTCTTTGATTATTTACATCAGAATTATCAATAAAATCAATATCATTTTGATATAAAAAATCTGAAGCCATATGAATTGTTTGACAAGGGTTTGAATTATCACCTATTTGATTTACATTTATTTGATTAATTGTTAAAGGGTCAGGAACATTTGTAGATGGAGTTTGTTTACCATTAAATGTACTTGCAACTACATTATTTCCAAATGAAGACATTATATATCATAACATAAGTTTTAAATTTACGGTTCAGCAAGTTTCATGTATACAGTTCCAAATTTATCAGCTAAATTCGCTTTGAATACATATAATCCATTTACTTGTGTAATTTCTTCAACCGGAGGAACATTATTTGTTTCTACAATAGGCAAACCTCCAAATCTAACTTTCATTTTATTTTCTTTTGCAGCCATATTCAAACTTGTAACACCCGGGTTACCACTTTGACTTCCATCAATATTCATATTTATATCAGCTCCAATTATTTGAAAGGTTGTTCTTGTTGTTTTATCTTTAGCACCAATAAACACACCGTCATTAACTTTGATATTCTTATCTAAAACAAAATCATTTCCGAATGAAGACATTATATACTATATCCTATAATTTAATTTTATTTCACAAAGAATGTCGGAGCCAAAGGTGCCAGTTTATTGTTTAATGGATGAATATTGGGAAATGAAAACATAGCATTTTGTTTTGTAATTTTATCACCGTGTCCTAATGTATACGATTTGAAACCTGACATAGGGTCCACATTAGAAACTCTTGCCGGTGGTCGCAAATCTTGTATTGTTTTACATGGAACAATCATCATCGAAGAACTTCGAAAGCCTGAAGTTAACATCATATTTGGTAATTTAACATCGACTTTTCCTAATGGTTTATTTCCTAAGTTTGAAGCAAAAATTTGTCCCGCTTGTTCAGCCATAATTATATATAATTACAATTAAATTAGTTTTTATACAACCACTTCAATCATTCTTCCCATACCAATACGAATGATACTTGTACATTGTGCAATAATAAATGTTTCGTTATTCGTCAAAGGTGTTTGAAGTGGGTCTGCGGTCGATGATTTTTGAGTTTGAAGAAAGAATGAAGAATTCAAACCCCGGGTATCTATTCCACTACAATTACGAGGTCCCATACCTGGCATAGGCATATTTAATCGAAGCATAGCAGTCCAATAAGAATTGTACCAATTTTCTAAAGAATTAACTTTACAACCTGAATCGTCAGAATAATTATCAGCTTTACCAATAGTGACCAAGTTAAAAGCATCGAGAGCGGTGGCACGATAATTTGGATAATAAATTCAGTTGACATTATATTGCCAAGATTGAATGTCTCCGGAATAAAATCTAAAATAACTTGGAACGAAAGTAGCACCTATTTTATTATCAATTTTATGCAAACCTTCATTAACAGAACTGTAATTTGAAGGCCTTTGAACAGCGTATAACATATCCAAAGATTGTGCCGACAAAGAGAATCGATTCGATTTAGTCATTTCCGTTTGAGTATCTTGAAAGGTAAAATAATTAGTGAAAGGCATCTCAATATAAGAATCTTCTTTTAGTTTTCTTTCGACAGCACTATCGTAAACACCATTTGAAAATGTAATTGTTTCAATTGTAAAATGCAAATCAGTCAATTTCCATGTCGCTTTTGCAGCAAGTTCTGCTGCCGTTGTTCCGATAAATGCAACACCGGCCCCTAATGATTTTTGATATGCACCCAACACCTCCGGTCCATGCATGAAAAAACGAATTTGAATACTTGGTAGTAACGCAGTATCTAGGTAGTCAGGTGAAGATTCCCCTATAAATTGTAGGAAATTATTCAAAATATATGGTCTTTCTTCTTGATAATAACTATCGGTATTAACATTTATTTCTTGATTTTTCAAAACTCTTTGATAAGATACTTCTTTATTCAACGTTGTTTTAAGATTGTTCAAAACCGCTGATACCGTTGAATATTGACTCATGCCACTCGAAATAGCTATTCCACCGCTGTAAATTTCTACACGAGAAATCAATTTTTCGATTCCATTTGGCAAAGTTGTGATAACTAAATCAGGTTGGGTTGCGGCGTCCGTACAAGCTATGGCAGGATTGTTAGCACGACCTTTACAATGCATACTTAAACTTTTCAGATTACACAAAACATTAACTGGAAGATTCAAAGTTATAACACCGTAAGGATTTACTTCGGTCAAGTTTGTCGTTTCAAGACGAAAATATTGAGTACTATATCCACTTAGTTTTTGAAGTCCAAATGCAAGACTATACGGTAAAGACATTTTTTCTATAATATATATAATATAATTTTAATTCACATATTCTTTTAATTTCAAAGATAATGCATAATTTATGGACTGTTCAATTCCATTTTGGGAAACGGCGGTAGGAAGTAATCTTGCTTTTTTGTCCGTAAGTGTGATACGAAGAAATGTAAATTGTGATGCTTGAATGTCTATTGCAAAGTTTTCATCGTAATCTAAATAAGTAATAAATTGTTTAGTTAAATCTGAAGGTAGCAAAATTTTCCCTAAAATATCACCGGAAATAATAACATTTTCTTTTGAATTATTGGAAAGGTTAGTGCTTTCTAAATTGTTTGTTGGCAACGATGAAATTCTAAGATGAATAGCGTCATTTGTTTGCAAATTACCGGGAAATTTGGAAATAAATACTTCATTTACGGTTTCAATGTCAAACAAATCTTTAATCTGTGAAAAATCTGCTAAACCGGCAACTGATTTATTTGTTTGTCCGCCTAAGACTTGGTCTACATCATTGTATTTACCGGGAGAATTAAAAATATTATTTAATGCATTACCTAAATTACTCCCTGGCACTGCTTGAAAATCACCGGTTATTGAAAATGCAACAAATTTAATATCGGGAGCAGGTTTGCTAAGTGTAATCGTAAAACGTCCCGAAATTGCATTGTAAGTAACATCAACGCTATCAGCAGGCCTTGCAAACCCAAAGTTGGCGACAAGAACATCTAAGATAATTGTTTCTAAAATCGATTTTAAATCATTTAAATCTGTATAATTTCCATCAGGTATTCTACATTCATACAAATTATCAGAATTTATTTTAGCAATATAGGAAATTCCATTATATTCATTAATGGTATACCAAGTCTTTGCAGCCGAAAAACTGTTTACAATTATCTTCAATTTGTTTGTATTTTTATAGTTTGTTAATTGTGTTGGTATATTGATATTGATAATTCTGGAATCACCAAACGATGAAAGGTCTTCACTTGATAAATAAAGTGTACGTTCAGATATTACACTCATGACTATCTCTATTTATAATATCAATATAGTTTTTATTCATTTCAATATCTTTCTTTGAATCTCTCTTCAATGGTAAAGGTAATTCAATGTTTCCATTATACATATCGTCATATAGTTTTGGTCTTTTGATATAATCATCAACAATCAATTCAATATGAAATGTGGATAAATCAGGGTACAAAATCTGAGCATTTTTGATTAAGTGTTCACGTTCCATAATTTACCAAAAGATTATTATTTTCATCTTTAATCATATTTTCATTGATGGATGTATATTTATTTGATTGTGATTTATCTATACTTCTATCAAATGATGTCATTCTTTGAGGACCTTTGTTTGATACATAATCAGCCAATAATCTTGCTTCTAAGGGTGCGTCGTCATGCAAGTAATTTTTGTCGATATCGAAATTTACTCCTAATAGTCCTAATGGATTCAAATCTTCTGAAATTCGATTGTTAAATTCATCACTTCCAACATTTTTTGATGAAAGATTTCTTGCGTCATTCAAAGCATTTCCGAACATCAACACATCAAGTCCGGTCCCTATAGTATTAAATGTAGATTTCAATAAATTGACTTTATTAACTTTCTTATTCTTTGGCATTTGAAAGAATTGTTTGAGATTATGCGGCGAAGTGATATATTGATACGGTGCTTTGAATAAATCATAAGGGTTCTTGTTTTCGAAGTAATGAAACAACTTTCTATTTGAATTTGATGGTACTTTTAAAGCTCCCGCAGTGGCCCAATCAGTTACAACTCGATGAATATTTTGTGGTGAATTACCATTGACCTTTGGGGTGAATACATGTGATAGAAATGGATTGAACGTCGTCGATTTAACATTGAATTTCTCACCGACATGAATGGATTTCGCACCGCCCAAAGATGTCCCTAACAATTCAATGTCATGATTAGGATACTTTTTCAATGTGTCTAAATATACCTTTTCAGCTCTTAAAAATGAATCTCGTGTTTCATGTTTACCTTTAATCACCGAAAATATGTCCGCTTTATCTTCATTTAAGTAGGATGGATTTGACGATGCACCGTGATATGCAATATGTATTTGATTATTTCCATTATTGAGTACTACGGCGTCATAATATGAAAGTTCCGGGTCGATATTGAATCGATTGTTGAGAATATCTTTATTCAATTGTCTTTGAGCGGTCACGTAGGTGTTATGCTCATAACCGCCCGGAAATAACAAATCATATTGATAATTTCTTGAACCGAGATAAGAAGATATTCCAACATGGAGAGCCTTTTCCCTAAGACTATTGGAAAACGATTGTTGAATTTGTGACGGTTGTAAGTCACCTAATTGTTTGAACAAGCTATTCATTTGAACTCTATATCGTTTCTTTTCACTTTCATTTGACTCATATCTTTTATTCAAATCTGAAACTGAATTAGGAGTATCCATGTTATTAGGAAAACTGAATATCTTACTTGATGAATTTAACACTTTATTGTTGCAGAAATTATTCAATGGTGAGCACAAAGACCCTTGCATACTAATATAATAACATAGACTATATAAATGACTTGTAAGTATTCAATATCTCAATACACTAAAGATAAAGCAAACAAATTAAATGTATATGTCAAGATATCAACAAATAAAGATAAGAAGATTGATGTTTTTGATAAGAAAACTGATAGAAAATTAGCGATTGTCGGTGCGTGCGGTATGATGGATTATCCATCTTATATTAAGTCAAAAGGTATTAAATATGCTAACCAAAGGAGAAAATTATTCAAGTTAAGACACAATAAATTCAGAAATAAGATAGGTACAAATAGTTATTATGCTGATAAGTTGTTATGGTGATACCAAGTAATTATATCATAGTATTTATTGTTGTTATTAAGCAATTTTACTTCAACATTTTTACTTTAGCAATTTTACAAGGAGGACACGCAATGAAAGCAGGAGTTAAAACAGGGATGCAGCAGCTAAAAAATAAAATAGGGATGCAGCAGTTAAAAAATAAAACAGGGATGCAGCAGTTAAAAAATATTTCTGTTGCTGCTAACAATGGCAGGCTTCAAAACCTAAGCTTTGTTTTGCTCACTGTCTAGCTGACTGCAGAGTAGTTTGTTGTTTTGTTCGGCCAATTTTAACTCTCTTTCGAGTATCTCGTTCTTACCTTTCAAACGGCCTAACTCCTGTTCAGTCTGTGAGTGCGATGACGACTTCTCTTCCAACTTTTGAAGTCTGTGCAAAATATCCGTGACTGTAGAACTTTTTGGTAACATATCTATGGCCCGATTTTGCAGCTTCAAACTTTTCTCAAAAGAGGTAAGTTTGTCTTGACCGTTGTTAATATTTGAGACAGTCTGAGTGACAGAAGCCTGCAACGTGTCAATAGTGCGATCTGTTTTCGCCATTTTAGCTGCGATTTTCTCAAAGCTTGTTTTGACATCGCTTTCCGTTGCAGCCATTTTGGCATCGGTTTTTATCAAAGCTTTCTTAAGATCTTTCACTGACTCTACAGTCTCCTTAACCTCTGTCTTTACCGCAGCGATGTTGGTATTCATCGCACCGATCGTGGTATCAACATGGGCCTCTAAGTTGCTTGTCTTTAGCATACCTTTTTTCAGTTCTTTTACTGACCCTACAGTCTCTGAAACCCAGCTTTCACCGAATTCGTCCCATTCCATACATCCAGCTGTGTATCCTTTAATGGCAGTCCACATGGTTTCACCAGATACACAATCCCTTTCCAATTTCGAGACTCGTCGTTCCAGCACTTCCGGCGAGTCCGCCAACTTCCTCTTTGGTGGCACTGCGAAACAAACTCAAACCCCCAAAGTTTCTTCAGCCTCTTTGAGACACTTCTCGACTTCGGCATCGGTTTCGTCTTCAGAATAACTGAAACCGGCAGTGTCATCGGAAATAGGCTCTCGAGGTTTCGGTTGCGATGTTTGTGGAACTGACGGTTCAGCAGGCATTAAGGGTGTGGAAGTTTCAACAACCGATGAGTAGTATGATGTAGCGTTTGACGACAAAATTTTCCCCCACCAACAAAACCCTAGGGCTGCGCCCTAGGGTTGGGGAAAAATCTTATCGTCAAACCCTACAACATCCTACTACCATCCAAACCCTAGACAATTCCGGTGAGCTTCCGGTGAATTTATCCGGTCCGGTGAGCTTCCGGTGAGCTTCCGGTGAATTTATCCGGTTCGGTGAGAGTTTCCGGTGGAATAAATATAAATATGATAAATTAGAAAAAAAAATATTGTTAGTTTAATCACTATCACTTTCATCACTATCACTTTCATCACTATCAATTTCATCACTATCACTTTCATCACTATCACTTGGAAACCATTCACCATATTCAATGTGCACTTGCCGTTGACCACTTAAATCTTGAAATGGAATAAACTCATGATAATTTAAATTAAATCTAACTCCCACACTTATATAATGACAATCTCTTATATTTTTAAACCCGTAGTCAAACAAATGTATTGGTAATTCCAACATTTCCTTAAACACATCTTTCATTTCCAATTTATGCTTTCTCTTGTAAATTTCTTCTTGCATATCAATAGGTAAGTTTTCAATCATTTCGAATAGATTAGCCATTATTGTTATAATCATATGAATCGATGTCTTAAAGTTAAATAAAAACACGTTGATAAATAAATATAAATATGATTAATTAGAAAAAAATTATTATAATTGCAACAATAAAATAAAACTAGTAATAATATATTGGATTTTAACTTTTAATTCCTATAGTTTTTTTAAATTATCTATTTCGCCTATTTTGTTGTCTATCGGCTGGATGAGGTGCTCTTAAAATCCTCCCAAAACGTCTTAATTGACCAATAGCCTTACATTGTACTTTATTCCCGAACGGACGACCTAAAGGTGGAGGATCCTTGTATCCACAATAAATTCTATTATTCCGTCTTCGTTGTGGTTGTGCTTGATTTGCTCTTACCATAATAATATAATATAATATAATAAATAATATAATATTTATCGTAAATTGGTGAAATAAATATAAAAATAATAAATTTAAAAAATCATAAATAAAATAATTAAAAAAAATGTCATTAATTTGATTTTACTTTGCAACTCCTATGATTTTAATACTTATTATTACTACGCCGTCTACATTTCCTCTATAAATTCCATCATTTATTGTCAAGTCGTATGTGTCTTTTGTTTTCAAGATGGTGCAATTAGGGCTAACATTTGTATGCCATCGATGGTACCCTTGGGTCACTATTTGCTCGTGAATTTTATCATGCATGGATTTTTCTATTTTTATAATTTTTGTTTTAATAGTGGTTGTTATATTGAATAAACAACCATCGTTGTCCTCAATAAGTTCCGTAATTGTATAAGGAACTATACATGGTTTTATGAACTCAATTTCACAAATTAAGTAAGTTGACTTTTCTTCATTATTATATTGATTTTTCAAAAGATCACAAAATTTCAAATATTCTTCGTTTGTTAGCTTGGTTTTCACATCATCGACCATGTTTTGAATACCATGAAGATTAGAAGTAGAAGCCATTGTGAGTATATACCGAAGGGAGTCGGTGTCTTAAAGTTAAAAACATAAACTAACTTAAAAAATAAATATTATAACTTAATTTAATAAAATGATTTCGGTAGTTAAATATAATAATTTTGATATTGAAAAATTGAGTATTGAAAATGTTGATTTTACAAAAATAAAAAATAAATCTAAACCATATAAGTTTATAAGTATTCAATATGATCAAAAGCCGTTATACTTGGAAACACCAAAAATGCATTGTCCATTTGGAATAAACAACTTTGAAGGTAGTGACCGGTATAATATTTCGTTTAATTTAGTTGAAGATATGGAAAATATTATATTAGCTATAGAGGATAAAATTGTAAATCATATTTATGAAAATCAAATAAAATATTTTTCCAAAGATACTTTTAAACTTTCAAACTTGAAAGAACTTTTTAATAGCTCGATCAAAGTAAATCAAAATAAGAATTATTCAAATTTATTTAAATGTCAAATAGATAATGCTGATAGTGATTTATATGATAGGAAAACCGGAGAGGATTTGGAAATTACAAAAGAGAACACAATGAATACAAAAATACAATCTATTATTAGAATTCCTGGATTTTATATAATGAATAAAATGTATGGTATTTCATATAAAATTGATCAAATGCTTTTAGATAAAAATAATATTACAAATGAAAAAATATTTTTATTCGCTGATGATATATAATAAAGAAACAAATGAGTAAATCAATCACCGAGAAACAAATACAAGATTTCTATTTAGACCCGGAAATAGGCTTATCAAATATAAGTTCATTCACATCAAAATTAAAAGCAAAAGGTTATAAAGTTACACAGAAACAAGTAAAAGAGGCGGTCGAAAAGACTGAAGTCAATCAAACTTTTTCAGGTAAAAAGAAAATAAATAAAAATGAATTATATCCAATTTATGGTAAAGACTTCAAAAAAATTTATATTCAAGCAGACTTAGCATTTATTCCAAAATTTAAAAAACAAAATAAAAATTATGCAGTGATATTAACGGGAATAAATATAAACACGCGGAAAGCATATGCTTATGGGTTAAAATCAAAAACTATAAAAGATAAAAACAATAAAAATATAGAGGCAGCCGAAGGTGTCATTCCCGCAATGAGAAAATTGATTAAGGATTCCAAAATGAATGTATTAACAACGGACAACGGTAGTGAATTTGTGAATAAAGCTATGAAGAAACTTTTGGAAGATAACAATATTGAACATTATTTGAACGAACCCGAAGACCATAGTACAATGGGTATGATTGAGAGATTTAACAGAACATTAAAATATAAATTAGAACTTTATTTTAAAAGTAAAGATACCGTCAATGGGATTAATAAATTAGATACTATTGTAAATGATTATAATGAAACGAAAAATGTAGGAAATATAGATAAGTCTGCACCAAATGATATGAATGAAGATAGAGTATTAAGAAATATTTTATTAAAAGGAAATATATTAACAAAAATACTTTCTAAAATTGATATTAAACCTGGAGACAAAGTTAGAATTAAAATTAAAACTAAAACTTTTGATAAAGAAACTCAACGATGGTCAACTAAAATTTACAAAGTTAAAAAAATGGAAGGCTTGTCTTATGTAATAGAAGACAACAACGAAACTTTAGCTAGAAAATATAAACCAAGAGAATTATTAGAGGTAAAAGGTAATGTTTCAAATAACGGTAAAGATAAAGATGAACTTACCGTGAAAGAGTTAGTAACAAAACAAAATAAAAAAGAAAGAAAAACTAAACGCGAAGGTGTTTCAGCTTCAAATAGATTAGCAAAACGCACTCGTAGTCAAAATAGAAATAATAATGAAAATGAAGAAGAAATTGATTTAAGATAAGTTATATCCCTCAGGTCGTAATTGATATGGGTTTATTTTATCAACTTCTTCCAATTGTTCTTGTATCTCTTCAAACTCTGGATTCAGTTCGTCCAAGGTGCCTTTTAAGTTTGACAACCATCCTTTTGCATATATCTTCTTTTCAATTTTAGTCTCAAGTCCTTGAGGTGTCAAAAATTGAGGTAATTCAATATGTAATGCAGATTCGATGCTTTGACCTTTAACATTTATGGTGCATTTTACAATAGGCTTGGAGATATGCTTTTTTTGTTTTCTAATCACATTATATGTCAACTCTGCAAATTTATCATCAATTTTATCAGTTTTATTCTTAACCATTTGTACCATTGATTCATGATTAATAATTTTACTGTTTTGGTGTGACAAATAAAAACCTTTACTTTTGGTAAGAGGCTCAGCATTTGAGAATTTTAATGTGTATGATTTTGGACCGGTGGCTGCATATTCTATACATTTTTTACCTTCTAACTCGTCCGTTAATTCGCCCAAAAAGTCACCTAAATCATTTTTATATACATGGTCATTAACTCCTTCTTTTTCAATATATATACAAGAGTCTGTATCAGTATATAACACATTGTCAAACCCCACCTTTTCACACAAGTCATACAACTTTAATCTTGCATACGCGGTTGTAAATACCCCTATGATTTCACTTGTCGAGCACTTGTCCGGACCTTCAAAATATTCATCTTTGAATCGATAATTCATAATACATTTTTCATTTCCTTCTATACCGGCAAATTCGTAATTCATTTCATATTCTTCGTCGAAAACCATTGCATAAAACTCACTTGGTTCACTTATAATTTTATTTTTCATTTTGTTCAATTGTTGTACCCATTTGCCCCAGAGCGCACACACGTAAAGCTTTGCCACCGCTCGCTTTCCTGGATTTTTCTTGATTTGAGATTTGTCCAAATGAATACCTTCTCTTTCAAAATATTGTTTTATATATTTGTCTTTATCCATTTCAGTTTTAACCCATTCAGGGTATCCGCTCGCTTCTTGTTTGATTTTCAAAAATTTATTAACATAAGGTGCAAACAATTTAGTAGAACGTTCTTTCCAGTGTCTAATTTCATATATTTCCAATAATTCATATCCCATATCAATTGCTTTATCAACTTCAATGGTACTCCAAGTTCATATTTGTTCATGTAAAGTAAATTTTAATTTACCATTGTCTCTACATGGAAGAACCGGAAATTGTAAATTTGATGGAGGTTTCACTTTACAATAGATAACACCGAAGAACTTTTCAGCTTCGTTTTTATACCTCGATAGATATTCCTTGACCGAAACATTTTTAAGTTGCTTATCAAACCCAATAGGATACTCACAATATTTCATAACCCAAGGATATAAACTAGTAAAATCTAGATATCTCAATGTTTCACCAAATTTCTTTTTCCAATATAATTGCTCTGGGTTTGTCCTACCTCCTAAAAATGCATCTCTAATAAGAAGGTCAGGTTTGTAAGTTTTCATAAAGTCAATTACTGATTTTTCTATTTTTTTTAATGTATTCCAACCACACTCATATATATCTTCAACAATATATCCTAAATTTTGTATTATTTGTTTTTTTTCTTTCGTTTTTCTATCTAAATCTCCAAAAGTAATACTAGAGTCTCTTGATACATTTGCTTTTTGATTGGGGTTGTAAATTGCAGGATTTCCATGAAATCGATCACCATTAAATTCGAATATTTCATTTGTTTCCTCGCAATAACCGTCCGCTATGAAGTTTGTTTTTGGAATTTTATATTCTCTAATTATTTTGATACCTTTAGAATGTTCCAAATAATTGATCCATTCAGCACACACTTTACTTTGTTTCTTAATTCTATAATATCCAATGCTTTTTTTAGGCATAATATCTTTTCGATGAATATGTTGTGCCGTTGATGCAATGGTCATAAAGTTGAAAGGGTCGGTTTCACATGCTTCCAACAATACACTACGATATTCTAAACATGATTTTCGAAGTATTAAAACATCATTTGAACAATACTTTCGTAATTCATTTTTATTGTTCCAAACAAAATGTTTGTCATTACATTTTTCATTGTACCAAATATCGAATTTTTCTTTATCTTCACATTTCATTTGTTCCGGACAAAAGTAGTGTCTACTAGGTATTTTTCCGGTATAATTCCAATTTTCCTTTTTATTAAATAAATGTGGATAATAGCCTTTTTCTACGTCATTTTCTAAACCCCATGTCTTTGGTAACTTTGCAAGACCACAACTAAAATGATTTATCGAGTCAATCAGTGTGACTCCTGAATAGGTCAACTTCATTATTTTATTCCCAACTCTAATAATTTCTGGCATTTTTTTACTATCATCGAATGATGCATTACTAATATTGCTTCAAAAATGAGCAAGAAATCATAAGCTTTACCATTGTGTGCAATAAAGGTGTATCCTTTATGTTTTGCACTAAATAGAAATTCCAAAAATGAATGCATGTCATGATGTTCAAATCCTTCGACCAAATTGTCATGACTCTTTGGATTTTTTGTGTCATCTAAATATTGAGTAATTGCTAAATTCATATGATGTTTATAATGAAACTCTCTAGTCTTTTCATTTAAATATTTTGTTTCTTGTGTACATTCGAAATCGAAAAAGGCAAGTTTTTCAATTGGGTCCTTTTTATTTACTTGTTGAATATAACATTGATGATGATTTAAGTCGCAATAATCTTCACAATTCTTACATGTTGAATGACCACATATATGTTTAATTTTAGTTTCATAATGTGTATGACATTCTTTGCAATAATGCACTTTATCACATGTAGATTTTAGATGATGGTCATGACAATCCTTATTAAAAAAGTGTCGGTCACATTTTTTACAATATATTCTATGCACTAATTTTTTGTCATATTGATTTTTTTAATCTTTAAAAATACATTTAGTACTAAAACACCGTGGACATGATTTTGAACGAGTATCTAAAAATGCAACGATGTTGGTAATTGGTTCATAATGTTCTTGTTCAGCGTCATAACATATAAAGTATACATTTTTGTCATCATCAAATATTTGGTTGTCACCACTAGGATAAATTTTACGTTGTCCAACAACACTATGCTCTTGATAAACAACAATATGTGCATTTAATGCTTTCTCATATATTGGAATGTCTCTCAAAACATCAATTTGCTTATGAGGGTCGATACCGACTATTTTTCTAATTTCATTTCCTAATTTTGTCCGTGTTTGTGGTCTTTTAACGTGAATCAACGTTTTCCAAAATGTTTTGTTGGTTTCTTTACAATGTAAATGTTGCAAAATAGCTAGAGAAATATCAAGACATTGATTATTATTGTTGTTCAATGTAATACAACTTTTCTTTTTGAATCGTTCTTCTTTATTTCTCGATTGTGGATTCGCCGAACCACCTTTAATAGCTTTAACGGTGTGGACAAAGAGAGTAATACTTTTAATAAATCCATGTTCTTTTAATTTTTCACTTTGAGCTATTTTTTCGATAGCTTTTTGTAAATTTTCAGGATGATAACCTAAATAAATGTCATCGTTTTTTATTACATAATTATCTTCAAATTGTAACTCAAATGATATCAATTGTTTGTCATCACTTGATGCTTCGGGAACAAATCTACGTAAACCTTTTATTTCAAAAAGATTAAAATCTATTGGTCCGTAGATATCTTTTCTAGTTTTAAATTTATCGATATACTCGGTGCGTTTGGTTTTTTTAATTTCTTTGATATTTTTAATATCAGTTTTTACATTATTTACAAATTTGTTAACCTTTTCATTTTTCTTTTTATTTATATTTTTTCGTGAAATTTCACGGTATTTTTTGAAAGTTTTAGATTTTCCATTGTATTTGTCTTTAATTTTTGTTTTCAACGATTTTTCATAATCATTTTTTGTAATAATTTTTTTAGATTTTTTCCTTCCATTTATTATTTTAAAACTTTCTAGAATATCTTGTAAATCAGCAAAATCTTTTCTAGTTTTTGCATCTCTCATTTCAATGTTGAAAGCTTTCCATTGACTAGGTGTAAGTTTAATATTTGAGGTGTTAAGTTTGGACATGGGAGAGGCTTTTATAATATATATATAAGATTATTTCTTTAAGCTCAATTGGGTTAGTACATTGGACTAAAAAATCACAATAATTTTGAGTATTGTGTTAGTAATTCATACTGTTTTGGTATGTCGAATGATGATTTTTTTAGAGCTTGAATCATATCATCAATAGTGATATGGTATAATTTGACGGAATTTGCTTTGATGGGCAAACCTCTTTTAATTCGTAAATTTAATATACGTTGTTTTAAAACTTTATCTTTGTTAATCTTGTAATGTTTAGCCACATCTAAATTGTTTTTTTCTGCTGATTTTTTGTAATAAGTATTTCCAAACTTTGAAATAACTTTCTCCATATATATGGGATATAATATAATAACCAAAAATATTTTTAAATTGTTTAAGTTATATAAAAATGGACATTTTAAACAATTCATGTGATTTTCAAGCATTTGTTTCAGGAATTATTCTTATTATAGGGGCTGTTTTTACGGGAATTAGATATAGTCGTTGTGAAACTATAAATTCACCTTGTATAAATTGTAAAAGGAAAATACTAGAACAAGAAGAAAATACTATTAATGTTTAGAAATTTTAATTTCTTTTTATATCTATTATATTCTAATAAAACAATGGGTTACCGCAAAGGTGAGAAAATAACAGATGAAAAAACTTTAGAAAGATTGAAAAATGCAAGATTGAAAGCTTTAGAAGTACGAAAATTAAAAGCCGAAGAAAAAAAAAATATCAAAATTGCAAAAGATCTTGAAAAACAAAAAGAAATATTAGATGCAAAAGAAGTTATTAAAAATCACCAAAAACCGGAAAAGGACGAAATTGAAATTCAACCGGAAGTAAAAAAAGAAGTTGTAAAAAATAAAAAAATAAAAAATAAAAAACCAAAAGTTATTATTGAGGAAATACATGAAAGTTCTAGTTCTAGCGAAAGCGAACCGGAAGTTATAGTTAAAAAGAAAAGAATTTCCAAAAAAAGAAATAATAAAGATATAGATAATAGCCCTCAATCACCTCAAAAAACCAATACTCATTATGATAAAGCTTATAGAAGTTTATTTCCGGAACTTTAATATTAATAGAAAACTTAAATGTTACAAACTCAAAAATTAAAAAATAAAGATTATGAAATTAAATTACCGAAAGGCGGTGCTTTCAATATAAATACGGACCCAGATTTTATTAATATGCATTCCGTTATATTGGCGGTGGCAAAACGAGATGTAGGTAAAACTTGCAGCTTTTCTAATTTATTAAGATTGATGAAACAAAATAATGCATTAGACCGGTTAATTTTGGTTAGTCCTACATTTCACAATAATGCACATTATTTTAATAATTTGCCATTGAACAATGAAGATATATTAGAACCTTCAATTGAAGCCCCCCCAAAAATAGAAGAAATTCTTGACACCGAAGCTCAAGAATACGAAGAATATCATGAAAAGTTGAAAAGATGGAAGAAATTAAATAAAATGTTAAAAGATAAAACAAAATCAATTCATGATATTCCAAATGAATTATTGATTGAATTTGAGGACACAATGTATAATCCACCTGAACATAAGTATAATGGTAAAAAGCCGGTGATTGTGGTTTTATTCGACGACGTACAAGGAAACGAAATTATGTTGCCAAGAGCTAAATTGAATCAACTTGTAACTACTCACCGTCATAAAGGGAAACTTAAAAATGGGGCTTTGGGCGTCTCATTATTATTTGCTACACAAAATTACACGTCAAATCAAATGGGATTAAATAAAAGTATTCGAGGAAATTTAACTCATTTATTAGTTTTTAAAAATAAAAATATAAAAGAGCTAGAGAAAATTGCGGAGGAATGTAGCGGTGAGATTAATCAAGATACCTTTTTTCAAGTTTATGATAAAGCAATTCAATCAGCACATGATTTCTTATTCATTGATTTACATAAAAAGAGTACACATCCAAGTGGCTTTAGAAGGAACTTTAATGAATTTATTATCCCAAATACTTTGCAATAAATGAAAACAATTAATTAAAAAAGTTTTGCACAATTCTAAAAAATTCTGCCAACATAGTCTTTTTCAGCGCGAAATTCTGTGTAAGATAAACTATTTCAAAAATTATTATAAAATTATTTTTTTGGAATTATTTTTAAGCGTAGAGCGAAAAAAGGCAAAATTAATTACCAAAATTTTAGAATATAAATTTTTTTTGCATAAAATTTTTATGGCAATTCATATTCGATATAAAAAAGAGTTTTGGAAAGAAAATTTTTTGAAAAATAAATTTTTGCGACTTTTATGGACATTTTTCGATAAAATAGGCTATTTCCTAATATTCAGGGCTAAAAACAGACATGAAAAATAATTTTTTCAATTTTTTGACTTCACAGTGAGATTCCTCGCAAAATTTTACGTATAATACATGTGCGGTGCTTGGGGGTGTCATATGATGTCATACATGTCATACTGTCATACTAGAGTTCCCAGGGAAAAAGGTAGCGGAATTTTAAGTTCCTTTTCGTTTTCACCGTCGACTGACAGCGCGCGCGACTCGATCGTGGATGAGGGGGGACGCAGGGGGTTTTATTATGGGGCACCAGAATTAACGACATCATCACTGCAGCACGACATCATCATGACATACCTCCACTGTTATTTTGCCCGTCAATTAAGTAATGTGCACCGTCGATGATTGTCACTTTTTGATAACCGTCGTTCGATTATGATTTAAATAACGGAGGGGGTATGTCATGATGATGCAGTGATGCAGTGATGCACTAATTCCCCTGTCCTGACATTGTTCATTTAGCGGGTAGCAGATGGGCACACTCCTATCTTCCAGCCCACAGCCGACAAACCCTACCCCTCTTACAAGCTTCACAGCGTACGTTTCTTGCCGCTATGGAATCCTCTTTTGTTGCTATTACTACCACGAAGAACCGACCAAAATACCAGTGGGCACCTAGTAGCGGCATCTTGCCGCCTCCAAACATACACGTGCTCACTAATCGCCAGAGTGTTCCATGCCCGGCGATTAGCACAACGCTATTTCAAGGGGCATCATATGACACCGTAGACTTGAAAGCTTGCGAGTGTGCTTTAAGTTCTAGGAACGGTGTAAGTTCAAAAGCCTGTCTTGAGCAACTGCTAGATATTTCCGGCGATGATGCGTGCCTCGACTATTTTGCAAAACTTGCCAGCGACGAGTTTGCTGACAAGATCGCCGTGCGAAACGCTTTCTTTATGCAGCATATATTGCGCTTTGAGTCTGTCAAAAGACACGAAAGCGTGCAGCTACAACTTGAAGTTCAGCAGACGTTGAATGCCGATTTAAAAAAGTTGGAGGAAAATACCGAAGCTATCGCACAGCAACGCGGCGACATAGAGCGATTAGCTCTTGAAAATAGTCCGCTTGTTGCTAAGCGCCTTTCGCCTCCTTTGCGCACACGCCCTCTCGCATGTTCTCTGTCTCCTCCTCCCAATATTCAGCGGATTGCAGTTGCAGCCCCTTCAGAAGACCCTATTTTACAGTTGGAGAAAAAGTTGCACGCATTAGAGGAAAAGCTTTCTCTTTTGAGCACTGAAAATGCGCAACTCAAGAAAGAGAACACCGCACACGAGAAAGTCAGGCGTTCGCTAGTTGAAAAACTTGCTATAAAAAACGAAACGACGCCTGCCGAAGTTGAAAACAACTTACCCACTTATGAAGAGTTGGTTAAAGAAGAGTTGGTTGACTTTTAAGGGTTTTTGTGTTGTTTTGCAGAAATATGGCGGCATCCGGTTCTGCTTCTGGTTCAAGGAACAAAAGAAAGGCTCCTAGTGACATATTTGTCAAACACTCTGAAATAAATTCAACGTATTTGCAGCACTACGTGACAGGTGCTCAGTTTTGGGGGTTTTTGAAGGGGCATCTCGAGGGGGAAGAAGGTTATGTCGACTTTGAAACTTTCAATAACTTTAAATCGGAGTTAGTCTCCGATGCTACTTCCGATTTTGTGCGAACTACTTTAGAGAACCACACTATTGAGGTGGAAAGCTTAGGGGAAAATATGGAAGAGATAAAGGCTCAAGTTGAAGTTTTGACTAGAGTGAACACCGGACTTTCAAGAAAAACCACTATTCTTGAGAGCAAGGTGGAAAGCCTTGAGGCTATCAATGCCGACCTCCACAATCGGCTGAAAAATGTTGAAGAGTTGACAAATAGTTTTTCAGTTTTGTACCCCTCTAAGAGTGAGGTTGAAGATATGATAAATAAGTAGATAGTAATATGATAATAAGTGGTAAGAGACACTTTGTACAATAGTATAATATATAGATATATATCTAAGTATAGTTGAGTTACTTGTACCTTGAAAGCAGTTTGCATATTAATACTAGTTAATACTTAATATTACCAATGAAATATATCATACATTATAAGGTGTGTTTAATAGGATATTACTATTATCAAAATCGTATTATATTATTTTGACCGTATAGAGTGATCAACTAATCTATTCGTAAATTGAAAAGTGCTATGTATATCTACAATTTATGTTTGATTTACTGAAAACCGAATCAGTTTCAAAAGCTAAAGTAGAAGTACGGAAAGTTTTGAAAGGCTAATTTTATTTGAGTCCGGAAGGCGAATTTCATTATTTTGACCGTATAAAGAGATCAACTCATCTATTCGTAAATTGAAAAGTGCTATGTATATCTAAGTAGTAAGGAACCGACTATAGGGCACGCTTTTTTATCACTATAAAACCCCTATAAAACCCTATGACATATGTCATAACCCTATGTCATATATGTCATAAGTCATACAAGAAAATGACAAGAAAATGACAAGTAAAATGAAAAGGAAATATACAATAAATATACAATAAATAATTACGTAATAAATGATAAATAAATTACGTAAATAAATGTGTAACAAAATAAGAAATAAAGAAGTTCTAAAATAAATTTAAATAAGTTCTTAAATAAAAGATGTATATTATTACTTATATATTATAAATTGTTCTTAAGTTATTTTAATCTTCATCACTATCACTTACAATATCTTCACTCGTCCATCCTCTTTCGTCTTCGTCATCACTAAATTGTTCACGACATTCATTATATGATATCTTAATTTGTTTATTGCTTAATTCTTCAACGTCAAATAGGTCAAGATTTAAATCAAGATAAAAATGTACAAAATCTTTAAAGAGTTCATCGTTTTTATAAAGTATCATTATTGGATTATTAGTTTGATTTTCAATAAATTGAGTATCTTGTTCACAATGAACGATATTGCATCTTTTATGCACCGGAGTGGAAAAGTACTTTGCAATCATATTTTGCAAATCTTTTTTATGTCTTATATTGTGAAGAAAAGTCTCGATATGTTTATTATTTACAAAAGCTTCATATTCCATTATTTGAATTTTTTTATTTGTATTAAATGGTATTGTACAAATTCTTTCCATTTCCGAAGAATGTCCAAGACATTTTGGGTTTTCATTAAGGTCGGGACCATATATATAATCATTTTCTTCATATAAGTCTAAAATTTCCCAATTATATTTTTTACCACGACATACTATTGCATACTTTATCAAATCATCATTGTAATTTTCACAACAAAATATGCACAAGGATCTCTTAAAATCTAGTATCATATTTCGACTACACACTATACATTTATTACATTTTATAAGGTCTTGAAATACTTCTTTCATTTCAAGTTGATGTTTCATAAAGTAAATCTTGTCTTGAATATCAAGAGGAAGATCATTGAAAGTAGTAGTCATTGTGACTTGTTCTACCTTTTGACGTCTTACTCTTTAAGTGGAAAATTTTCGTTACAAAAAATAACAATTTCTAATATACATTCACATATTATAAAAAAGTCTTTTGAAAATAAAAAGAGTTTTAGAAAGGTACAATAAATTTACAATGAGTGAAAATATTTTTCAAGCACATATCAACATTTATTCACATATTACAAAAAAGTCTTTTGAAAATAAAAGAGTCTTTTGAGAAAGGTACAATAAATTTACAATAAGTAAAAATGCATTCTTCAATATACATATACATATACAAACATTAAGTCACTCATTACAAAAAAGTCTTTTGCAAAATACAAAGTCTTTTTGAAAATATACAAAAAAAAATTATATATAAGTTTTTGAGGCTTTTGTCCCCCTTTAGAAAGCCGAAGAAAATTCTTCAAGAAAAATCAATAGGTATCAATTCCAAAATAAATCGTATAACTTCATTATTTTCAAACAAGGTACCCTCAAGTGATGCTATTCTTAATTGAATTTCATTATCAGCAAAGTAGTTAATACTTGATGTCATTGTGAAAATTTTTGTTGGAACAGTTTGCATCGTTATTGATGAACATCTTACAATATAGTTTACGCCAATAACTGAATTTACACTAGCATCTTGGTGAGTAATTTTAAAACTTGCAACATCAGTTCCATCCTCAGCCACTAAATTAAAATTAAAATAGGAAATAAATGAGCCAGATTGAAATTGAAGAGTACGAATATTATCAGCACCTGCGGCTAACACAATACCCTTCGCAGATTGTGAATAATCTACTTTATTTACAATTTGAACAGAATCACAATCAATACCACTAGCTCCTATTATGTCACCCGACATATTAATTCTAAAAAATTCTTCATCAGGTTTCTTTTGAAAATTTATAAAATATATAGTTTTAGCATTTGGTATGTCTACGCCTGCGGTATTTGAACCAATAAAAGAATTACCTGATGTTTTTGTTCCAAATAAATCAATATTTGTTTGATTATTTGCAGTGTTGTTTATTTCACCATTTACTCTTGCATTACCATTGACTAATAGGCCCGAATTTGTATTTACTTGCAAAGTTTCGCCACTAACAATAACATCATTTTTATTAGTTGTAGCATCTCCGCTTTGTAATGTAATACTTCCTTGCCCGTTGCCTTTAGTATTTAATAAAATGTTTACATCTACGGCAGAATCACCAAGTAATCCTAATGCATTTGCAAATGATATATCATTTTTTACAATTACATTTCCATTTGTTCTTTCTATATTATTATTTCCAATATCTGTCCATTTACTTGAACCACCGGTAGGTGCATTTCCATTCACCGTATCACATTGTAAATTTTTACAAACAATATTATTTCCAAAAGAAGACATATTATATATTATATAACAATATTAAAACATTTCGTATCCCATACCTTTATTAACCCACACTAATAAACCTTCACCAACATTCAATGTACTAGTTTCCATTGCATATCCTATCAAAGCATCATTACTAGATACAGCACCTGAAATTATTTCACCATTTGAACTACATTTGACCACTTGTCCTTTTGTCCAAGAAACATTAGCATTTTGATTTCTGCAGGTAGTGAAACCTCTACTTAAAACAAAACAAGAATTACCGGCTGTACTATCTTGTATACATACACCCAAAACACAACAATTTCCTGTTTCAGACCCAGGATTTGAATATATTTTCACACCATTTACATTTGTAGACAAATCATCAAATCCTACAATTGTACCGGCTGTGATTGTTGTAGAAGTTGTGTTTACAAAAGTAAAAATACTTCCGGTATGATTTATTGGGCTTGTCGGTAAAACTGATTTGTAACTTGATGTTATGTTAAGCAACGGTATTTGACAAACATTAAGTGACGCTGTTGGTGATGTATACGCCCAGTTTATGGAATTGGTAATGTTTATTGCAGGTGTGTTTAGTTCGGCTGTAAGATTTATACTATTTCCTGTGTCGCCAACTTGCAGAACTTGTGAAAGATTTGGAATTGTTGAACCCGCTGGTTTGGCACCTTTACGTATTTCGCCTGAAGTATCGTCGTAGTACAACATAAGTGTTTCAGTTGATATATCTGAAGAAGCTCGTATTGGTTTCACAATACAAGAGTTTGCTTGTGTATTATTTAATGCTTGACCGGTAGCATTGATACAAATTGTATTATCAATAGATGAAACGGCTCCGGTATTTTGATTTGCATATGCACCTATTGAAACTGAATTCACACCGCTATAATTTTCACCACTAAATCTACCAATAGATATTGATTCCACACCGGCGTTGTTTTGACCACTATCATCACCTAAATTTACAGAATAATTCCCCGCTTGATCATTTGCACTCCCAGAACCAATAGCTAAAACATCGATTCCACAATTAAAAGAACCTGCATTTCTCCCAAGCAATATTGATCGTTGTGCATTTACATAACCGTCATCATTGGTTGTCTCCCCAATACGAATTTTGGCATCTTGTGTGCCGCCTCGAATTCTAATTAAATTTCCATCTATTTCATCTTGGTTTATTGTGAATTTTCCACTCCCGGTAAAAGAAATATCATTTGTGGTAGTGGTACTTCCTTGGTCACAAACAGATTGTAAATTTTGGTTAGCCCCGGAAGGAAGGTTTTGAAGCAAAGAACCGTCACCAATAAATTTTCCAGAATTCAAAGTAATATCACCGGTGTTTAAAATTAAAGGTCCATCATTTAAAAGTACACCTGCTCCAAGTGGTTCTACGTTTAATGTTGTTTGCATAAATGACCATTCATTTATACCGGTGTCTCCTATTTTCAATCTCGTTTGAGAAACAGGGTCTAAAGATTTTATTTCAAATGAACTATCAAGTTCATCTAAACCTATGGAAAATTTTGATTTGCTTGCAGGATTGTTTAAAATGAAGTCATAAAAATTGATGTTATTCACTAAATTTAAATCACCATCAGTTTGTAATTTCATAAATTCTCTTTGATTATTTACATCAGAATTGTCAATAAAATCAATATCATTTTGATAAAAGAAATCTGAAGCCATATGAACTGTTTGACAAGGATTTGAATTATCACCTATTTGATTTACATTTAATTGATTAATTGTCAAAGGGTCAGGAATAGTTGTAGGAGTTTGATTTCCATTAAATGTATTTGCGACTATATTATTTCCAAATGAAGACATTATAAATTACAATATAAATAAAAAATTTATTAATTTGCAAGTTTCATAAATACCGTTCCAAATTTATCAGCAGGATTAGCTTTGAATACATATAATCCATTTACGGGTGTAATATTTTCATCCGGTGGAACGTTGGTTGTTTCTACAATAGGCAAACCATCAAATCTTACTTTCATATTATTTGCTTTTGCAGCCATATTCAAATTTACAATACCAGGGTCACCGCTTTGACTACCATCAATGTTCATATTGATATCAGCTCCAATCATTTGAAAAGTTGTTCTTGTTGTTTTATCTTGAGCACCAATAAACACACCGTTATTTACTTTGATATTTTTATCTAAAACAAATTCATTTCCAAAAGAAGACATTATATATAATATCAAATAATTTTTATTTTACAAAGAAGTTGGTGCAAGTTTAAATAATTTATTGTTTAATGGATAAATATCAGGAAATGAAAACATAGCATTTTCTTTTGTGATTTTGTCACCGTGTCCTAATGTATATGATTTAAAACCTGACATAAGGTCAACATTAGAGACTCTTGCCGGTGGTCGTAAATCTTGTATTGTTTTGCAGGGAATAATCATCATTGAAGGACTTCTAAATCCTGAAGTTAACATTAAATTTGGTAATGTAACATTTATTTTCCCTAAAGATTTTCCTAGATTTTTAGAGTTTATTTGTCCAGCTTGTTCTACCATATATTATTTATAAATAAATAAGTTTTACACAACAACTTCAATCATTCTGCCCATACCTATACGAAGTGTAGATGTACATTCACAAATTACAAAAGTTTCATTATCAACACCGGGAATAGCTTCTTGTAAAGCATCTGTACCTGCTTGTGTTTGTAAGAAGAATTGAGAGTTCAAACCACGTGTATCTAAGCCACTAAGACTACGAACATTCATTTCGGAAGGCATATTAAGTCTTAACATAGCAGTCCAATAAGAATTATACCAGTTCTCTAAAGAATTTATTTTGCATCCAGCATCATTAGAATAATTGTCAGCTTTTCCTATAGTTAGTAAGTTGAAGGCATCCAAAGCTGTTGCTCTATAATTAGGATAATAAAGTGAATTTATATTATATTGCCAAGAACTAATTTTTCCGGCGTAAAATCTAAAATATGACGGCACATAAGTTGCCCCGATTTTATTATCAATTTTGTGCAAACCTGTATTTGTTGAATTATAAAATGAAGGTCTTTGAACGGCATACAAATTATCTAAACATTGAGTAGATAAAGAAAATCTCGTTGATTTATCCATTTTTGTTTGAGAATCCAAAAATGTGAAATAATTTTTAAAAGGCACCTCAATAAATGAATCTTCTCTTAATTTACGTTCTACGGCGCTATCATAAACACCATTTGAAAATGTAATTGTTTCAATTGTAAAATGCAAATCTTGTAATTCCCAAGAAGCATTTGCAGCAAGTTGGGCCGCCCCGGTTCCATTAAAACCATTTCCAGCTCCTAATGATTTTTGATATGCCCCTAAAACTTCCGGACCGTGCATATAAAATCGTATTTGTATACTTGGTAATAAGGCCGTATCAATATAGTCCGGACTTGCTTCGCCTATAAATTGTAAAAAGTTGTTTAATATATATGGTCGTAATTCTGTATAATAATTATCAGTATTTACATTTATTTCTTGATTTTTTAAAACTCTTTGATAAGAAACTTCTTTATTTAATGTTGTTTTAATGTTGTCCAACACAGTTGAAACGGTTGAATATTGTTGCATACCACTTGAAATTTGAATTCCACCGCTATAGACTTCTACCCTTTGAATTAATTTTTCAATTCCATTTGGTAATGTTGTAATTACTACATGAGGATCTCCCGCAGCGTTGGTACAAGCAATATTAGTTTCATTAGCACGACCTTGACAATGCAAACTCAGACTTTTCATATTTATTAAAGAGTTTTCAGGTAAGTTTAACGTTATCACACCATATGGAGATACTTTCGTCAAATTTGTTGTTTCTAATCTAAAATAGTTGGTAGAATAACCGTTCATTTTTTGAAGACCAAATGCAAGGCTATAAGGTAAAGACATTTTATATAATATATATTATAAAAAATTGTTCATTGAGAATACTCTTTTAATTTCAGGGAAATTGCAAAATTAATGGATTGTTCGGTACCATTTTTTGACAAGGCTGTTGGAATTAATCTTGATTTATTATCGGTTATTGAAATTCGTAATTGACAAAATTGTGAGGCTTGTACATCTATACCAAAGTTTTCATCAAAATCTAAATAGGAAATAAATTTAGTAGAAATATCAGAAGGTAATAATACTTTTCCTAAAATGTCGCTACTAATTATTAAATTTTGATTTATTTGGTTTGAAAGATTTGTACTTTGTAAATTATTAGTTGGTAATGTAGTGATTCTTAAATAAATAGCATCATTTGTTTGTAAATTACCCGGAAATTTAGATATAAATATTACATCAGGTGTTTCAATATCAAATAAATCATTTACTTGAGAAATGTTTGTTAATCCTGCAACAGATTTATTTGTTAGTCCGCCTAAAACTTGATCAACATCATTGTATTTCCCAGGAGAATTATAGATATCATTTAATGCATCATCTAATGGACTGCCCGGAACGGCTTGAAAATCTCCAGTTATTGAAAATGCAACAAATTTAATATTGGGTGCAGCCTTGCTTAAGGTAATTGTAAAATGTCCTGAAATAGCATCAAATGTTACGTTTACCCTATCGGCGGGTCTAGCAAAATTAAAATTTGTTACAAGAACGTCTAAAATAATGGTTTCTAAAATGGTTTTTAAATCATCTAAATCTGTATAATTTCCATCAGGTATTCTACATTCATACAATTTATCTGTGCTTGTTTTCGCTATATAAAAAATACCATTATATTCATTAATTGTGTACCAAGTTTTCGCAGCGGTAAAAGAGTTTAGAATGATTTTTAATCTATTTGTATTTCTATAATTTGTTAATTGTGTTGGGACATTTATATTGATTATTCTTGAATCACCGGAAGTTGATAAATCTTCGCTAGATAAATAAAGGGTTCGTTCAGATATTGGATTCATTAGTATCTCTATTTAATATATGAATATAATTTTTATTTTTATCAATTTCTTTTTGTGTGTCTCTATGTAATGGTAACGGAATATCATCAACATTTCCTTCATACATTCTTTCATAAAATTGTGGTCGTGCTATAAAATCATCAATAATCAATTCTAAATAAAATGTACATAAATTAGGGTATAATATTTTTGCATTTTGTATCAATTGTTCACGTTCCATAATTTATCAAAATATTATTTTTGCTGTTTTTAATTGTATTTTCATTAATGTTTGAATATTTATTTGATAATGATTTATCAACATTTCTACTAAAATTTGTCATTCTTTGTGGACCTTTGTTAGAAATATAATCTGCTAACATTCTTGCTTCTAATGGAGCATCATCGTGTAAATAATTTGCATCAATATCACGTGTTCCTAGCATACCAAATATGCCTAATGGATTTGAATATTCTGAAATTTTATTAACAAATTCTTCGGGTGTAGCATTGTCTCTATACATATCAATAGAATCATTCAAAGCACTTCCAAAAGAGTATATATTGAGCCCCGTCCCTATAGTGTTTAATGTTGATTTTACTAAATTGACTTTACTTACTTTGTTGTTTTTTGGTAATTGAAAAAATTGTTTTAAATTATGTGGAGATGTTATATATTGATAAGGTTGTCTTAAAAAATCGTAAGGATTTTTATTTTCAAAATAATGAAACAACTTTCTATTTGAATTTGATGGTATTTTCAAGGCTCCCGCAGTTGCCCAATCAGTTACAATTCTATGAATGTTTTGAGGTGCATTTCCGACAATTTTCGGAGTGTGTAAATGAGATAGGAAAGGATTAAATGTCGTTGATTTTACATTGAAGTTTTCCCCAACGTGTATTGCTTTGGCTCCTCCTAATGAGGTTCCTAATAATTCTATTTGATGGTTAGGGTATTTTTCCAAAGTTCTTAAATAAACATTTTCGGCGCGTTTAAAAGAGTTTCTTTGTGAATGATTTCCTTTAATTACCGAAAGAATATCTGCCTTGTCTTCGTCTAAGAATTGTGGGTTAGAACTTGCCCCGTGGTATGCTATTTTTACCTTATTATTTCCATTATTAAAAACGGCTGCATCGTAGTTTGACAAATGTGGATCTAATTTAAATTTATTATTCAATATTTCTTTGTTTAATTGTTGTTGAGCCATAGTGATTGTTGTGTGTTCATACCCACCGGGATAATTTAAGTCCGGCTGAAAATTTCTTGACCCTAAATAAGAGGAAATTCCAACAAGATATGCCTTATCTCTTAATTCATTTGTAAATGTTTGATTGATTTGTGATGGTTGAAGTTCGGCTAATTGTTGAAATAAACTGTTTAATTGAAGTTTGTGTTCTTGTACTTGTTTGTTCATAGATTCATTTGTGGCATCATTATAAAAGTCTTTTTCATTTTGGAAAGTCTTTCTTTTAAAGGAGTATTCTTTTACTTTGGACTTGGAAAATGTGTTATATTTATCAATACAAAAGTCATTTTGGGAATAAAGCTTGGAACATATATGCCTTTTCATATATACTATATAAATTATGCAAAAAAGTCTTTTTGGACATCATAAAGAGTTTTCCAAAAAAAACGCAAATTTTTTTCGGGCAGTTTTATACAATAGACAACATATATTTCTATCATATATCCATAGCCACAACTATATATATATGTATATGTATATAAAAAGTCTTTTTGGACATCATAAAGAGTTTTCCAAAAAAACGCAATTTTTTTTCGGGCAGTTTTCTTCAATAGAATACATATATTTCGGTCATATATCCATAGGCACAACTATATATATGTATATGTATTTAAAAAGTCTTTTTGGACATCATAAAGAGTTTTCCAAAAATCCACACAATTTTTTTTCAAATAATTTTCTTGAATAGAATACATATATTTCAGTCCTATATCAATAGCCACAACTACATATATATGTAAATGTATGTAAAAAGTCTTTTTGCACATCATAAAGAGTTTTCCAAAAATTCACACACTTTCTTTTCAAATATATTTCTTCAATAGACTACATATATTTTGGTCCTATATCAATAACAACAACTATATGTATGTAGAAAGTCTTCTTATACATTATAAAGAGTTTTTCGAAAATTCACACAAGTTCTTTTCAAATATATTTCTTCAATAGACTACATATATTTCGGTCCTATATCAATAACAACAACTATATGTATTCTAAATGTATTATGTTATATGTATATGGAAAAGTCTTTTCAAATATTAACATATATATGATATGCACTACCAATGTATGCTATGTTGTGCCATTTATGGTATGCCAATGTGTGCTATGTTGTGCCAATATATAGTATGCCAATGTATGCTATGTTGTGTCAATGTATGCTAT
>LGRX02013735.1:0-14578 GCA_001247695.2 Cymbomonas tetramitiformis
AGCGCGCTCCTAGGGGCCCGCGAGCAGCGCGCTCCTAGGGGCCCGCGAGCAGCGCGCTCCTCGGGGCCCGCGTGCGGCGCGCTCCTAGGGGCCCGCCAGCAGCGCGCTCCTCGGGGCCCGCGAGCAAGTTTCACTTCTCCCGGAAAGTTGACAGCCGCTTTATACCCCTTATGCTTCCTCGGACATGGCGCGTAAGCTGCAATTTTGGCCGATGGATTTGAGTCTTCGCAACGTGCTGGACTGGGTGCAGGAGGTGCCGAGAGCGAGCAGCCGGCCCGGGACATCCAGCAGCGCACACGCCATGGCCTTTGTGCTCAAAGTAGTCAGGTGCTGCCACTCCTCATTCCTCCAGCAGCCGTTGATCCTGTTGCCTTCCGCTATATTCATTGATATCCACAGCGGCGTGAGCTTCACACGGCCACATAGCCGAGGCTGTATGCATATCCTTGGAGTACTTGGAATCGTCTTCGTCCTTCTGGCTAGTGCAAGGCTAGTGTACTAATTGATTTCCCAAGGAATGTATCTCCTTTCACAGATATGAAATAATTTGTCAAGGCCGTTTGCTGTACCCTACGGTATCCATGCTTGGGAGGCTGCATATGATAAAGACAGATGTAGTTGAGGGAGTGGAAAGGTGGACTGGGAATGCAGTTGATGGGTTGGAAGGCATGGCTGCAGGTTGACTTGATGGTGGATGAAGAATGTGAGCATCGGCAGCGCCCCTTCAATGTGTGGACAAGTGCCTGATCATCACTCCTCATGTCATATTAATTTCCTGATGTAAACAAAATCTTAGGCAGTCTATTAGATATTTGATCGTGATCACGTAGAGTCCATGCGATTTGTTAGTGGCTTCTGGTAATGAACTCAGAAGAGACAGAGAGAACAAAGTTGGATCAGTGGAATTCTGTATGCAGTTCCTAGTTTCTTGCCAGCTATAATGGATAGAGTAGTGATCACACTATGGCAGCATCTAGAAATTCAATCACTTAGTGTAAGAAACTTAAGGGGCTGGCAAATGTTATGATTAGACTAGTTAGCTCAATAGCATGTTTGGGCTGATCAATGTATTGGGGAGCGTGTCAAAAGCTTCGACGCCCCAGAGCCTTCGCATCCAGTCAATAACTGAATTTGCGATAGCATCAATAATATTGCTCCAGGGCAGGGTATGACGAACTGCGCTGTGGTGAATATTGTATGAGAGGGGAAGTGAGTTTATGCCAACGAAGGATTGGTGAGAGAGTCTAGATTAATCTTTCCACTCGGGACTTCTAGCTAGGTGTTGGGAAGTTCTGCGCGCAATGTGCTTCGATCCGTGAAAGTTGCATAAATACGGTTGCGGCGCTCGAAGCCCGTTATTGCATATAAATAGGACGAACCTCAAACTCTTTGGAAGGGTTCGGGTTTGTGGCTTTGATAGCCAAGACTATTACCAAGAGTAGCGGTGTGCTTAGAATTGGGCATACAAAACCAAAAGTGCCGATTTTTTTCTTCGTAAAATTATTTTATCTAAAGACCCGTGGAAGATAAGGAATACCTTTATATTTGTAGTAAGCCAGAGTGTAATTAAAATAAGGAATACCTTTCGAACCTTTGGACCTTTGTGTCGTTTACAACCCGGTCAAAACAATCAGCGGCGGCGGCGGCAGCCCTTAGCTGTGCCTCAACGGCATCCTTTTCAAAGAAATTCCGACTGTTCCGGCAATTACAGTCGATATTTTAGCGGCGGCAATTTCCGTGATCTACTGGGATATCAATCTCTTTCAGTATCGATTGGCCCTTCGTCTCCACGCTTCCATCGCGTGTAAAGAACTTCGAGGGAACTATAAATTCAAAAGTCTGCTTAGATCCGAAAGTACGAAGTAATCTCCGTTTGTGGGCAGTGCTTAAAATAAGTTGGTGGCACGCCGTGGATCAGTAGTTCCCTGGATAAGACCCCTAGCATGCAAACCGTAGTGCATTCCTTGCGGCAATTCGAAATCCGTAGCGTTTCGAATTATTCGGTAGTGCACCCCGCGCACCGAATCGATGACGCACCACTTGCGGTAAATCGGCAGTGCACCCCTCACTGCATGAAATCGGCAGTGCCCCTTGCATGAACCAGCGGTTCATCCTTGGGGTCGAGTGACCACTTCGTAGTCAGGTATTGTCATGGGGATACCGTGCACTAATACTTGGTACCCTATAGTTGTATATCGCGAGTAGGAATGCGACTCCTCGTGACACTCGGCGATAACATCGCAGTACCGCTGCCGTCACACCATCACGCTTTTATGATCATGATGCCTCTGCGACGTGCAGCCCGCCTCTGACAATCTCCCAAAACTTGGCGGTGTAAACCGCTCGCTTCACTCGGTAATAATATTATCCGCAGCCGCGTGCCGGTTCACTGCCTGGTCTATCCCTTGCAGCGAACGTATCGGCGGTACCGCCATATCACCTCCACAATGTAGCTAGCAATAGTGTGTTTCTCATCCGATCGGTAAGGAGCGATTTTGATTTTGCGTTCCCCTTGCGCCGGATTGCGCAGATTACGTACGCAAGCCGTAACATCACCGGTCTCATGCAAAGTCGGGTACGGTATCTTATATGACGAAAGCGAAAGCATCCATTATGTATGATGCATAGGGACCTCTCTGACTGGGCGTTAACAAAAACCATGTGGTGACCTCTCCCGTCTCCCCCCTTCCGACTTAGTATGGTTTGGGAGGTGGGGGTTTGGGCCATTGGGGGAGCTAGGGACTTCGATCCCTCTCCACAATAATTTCTATCCGCACGGGTGGGGGGCGTGGGAGGGACTTGGGACTTGCCGTTTCAATACCGATCAACGAGAAATGACAATCGAATGGCACTACCTCTGCTCCTTATGATTTGGAACCTGGCCAAATTACCTTACTTACTTACTTACTTACTTACTTAATCAGCAGCAGCAAAGCGCGAATCCCAACGGGCGACACACACGAACTTCCGATCTCACGATCGCCAGACGCTAACGATGACAGTGCCACTGCAGTCGCGTACATTTACCGCGACGCCACCCACGCGTTATGGCATGGCATGTTGGGATGCAAAAAGCGAAGCACTGTCGCGCACATGATCCTACGGTCAGATGGCCTAGCGGAGATCTCTTTTTGAGATCGATCCGCCTAGTAAAAAAAAAACTCTACCAAACGAAAGTAAAAACTGCATGTTCTGTGCTAAGAGGTGTGAGCCGTCACACATATACGGTACTAATTAGATCATTAGTTAGATCGAGCGTAATCGATACCGCAATTCGAAATATAATATTGGGGGGAAATCTTTAGATGACCCCCCCTCTTTCAAACCCCCCTCTTTCGATGAAGCACATCTGAAACGCATACTTAAGGCGTATAATTAGTACGTACACGTACTCGTTCATAAATCACTGCATTCGTGAGTGTACAGCTTTTTAAAGAACGTCGAGGTCCAAACCTGCATATTCCACTCGCCCCGCATGCATGCCCCACGCATGAGCGCCCCGCATGCATGCCCCGCGCATCGGCGCCCCGCATGCATGCCCCGCCCGCATAAGCGCCCCGCATGCATGCCCCGCCCGCATAAGCGCCCCGCATGCATGTCCCGCGCATAAGCGCCCCGCATGCGATGTCCCGCGCTTCGGCGCCCCGCATGCATGCCACGCGCATAAGCGCCCCACAAGCATGCCCCGTGCATCAACGCCCCGCATGCGATGCCACGTGCATCGGCGCCCCGCAGGCATGCCCCGCCCGCATAAGCGCCGCGCATCGGCGCCCCGGATGCTAGCATGCCCCGCGCATAAGCGCCCTGCATACATGCCCCGCATACATGCCCCGCGCATCGGTGCCCCGCATGCGCTCGCATGTATGACATGCGATGTTCGCCGCATCGCTGCGATGATCATACGAACAATAGAGCTGCATAACTTAAATTGGTCCGTTTATTTCTAACAGTGGCAATTTTCCGAATCCGACAGTCCATGTACGATTCCAGATATCAAAATACGATGCATTCCTTTGTCGCTCCCCAGGAATCGCTTCGGATCTTCCGATATTCCCGATCTAAAAACATTGGACGGCTCAATTTTAGTTGGGCACCCCTAACGAACATTTGATGACGACGCGATTCAATCTATGAAGTAATCTCGACTCATCGAGGATGTCTAACCTTCCAATTTTGCATTTCTCACTGCTTCTCCATTTTCCATTTGCAGTTGGCAATTCCAATTTTATTTTTACATTTCAGATTTACATCGCGCGAGCTCAAGCTAGGGAGTGGGGGTTCGTCCCCCCATACCCCCCCTTTCATCACGCGCGCTCCACACACTATTCGATGAAAATGATATTCTCATGTGAAAATGATATTGCCTTATTTACCTCATGATAGGATTAAAAAGCCGCATTTTAACAGTCAAGAACATGCAAGTGCAGGTTGTGCATTAGATTTAATGGTTTTTATGGTACAAAATTGAGGTCAAATGCACTTTTTCGAAATCTAGGAGGAGTGAAAACACAAAGAACTTTTGACTCAGAATCTATATACACGTTATACACATATTATTTACATGTTTTTTTCGTCTTGCTTTACGCGTCCACATCAGGTGCTACCGCTACCGCTACGCAATTATCAAAAGCTTCGTCTTCATCGGAATCATCCGATTCATTCAAGTCACCTAGGTCCTTGCGCGTGCGTTTTGATTGTTGTGCAAGCAAAGCGACGACTATCTGCGCGTATTGCTCGTTCGGTATACTCCGTTCGGGGTCTTTCGCATCCACATTCCATGCCAGCACTATTTCATTCTTATCGAAAGTCTCGGTAGACGGTCGGTGCCCCGGTGGCGCTGCGAAAGCTCCTACGTGACTCGCAAGTTGCTTGCCGAGGTGCTTCTTCTTGGTGTCGGTGTGCTTTTTGGGTTGGAAATAGCGATATTGCAGCTGTTGAGTTGACGGATAGCGCGCCTCCACCTTCACCAAGTACAACGGATCCGACCATTCGCTTCGCTTCAGTTGTACGCGGAAAGCGAACTTGTCGTTTTCAGATTCCACCGCGAGAGCCACTGCAAAGCTGCCGACTGTCATCTGGCCGTAGGTGACCTCCCACCGGGCGTTGTCCACGTACTGCTCTGCTCGCTTTTGGGCTCGACCTTGGTGTTTCCGTTTACCGTTGTACACTTCTATCGGCGCTCGATCAATTCGGCGTTGGATGCGCACGGCGGGTATAGCGGGGACGGCGGCAGCCCCGGCAGCTTCTATCGCCAACGCGGGCGCCTCTATCAGTCGAACCAAGGTGGCATTGCGCTCGATGGCGATTTTCTCGGGATGCTGAAAGGGTATCGCGGGCGCTTGACATTCTCCACCAGCAGTTAGGTGGCGCTGCTTCTCGATGACATCCTCGCGCCAAAACTTTTCGTGCACCTCCGTGAGCTTTGTGCCCAAAATGTCCTTCAACGCCTGTAAGGTATGCTCAAGCTTTTCGATGCCTTCTTCGGTAAAAGGAATCGGCTTGATGTATCCAGGCCCCGCGACAGGGGGTATAGAAACAAGCTTTGGCAATGGAGTCTCGGGTAACCATTTTGGTGAAATGGAATACTGTTTGTACTGCATGCCCACTTCGCCGTGCTCGTTCATCTTGAACTTGAAAGCCTGCTGTGCCAAAATATTGTGGCAATCGAAGACGTGACCATCAAACCAAGAGCTGAAGTCGAAGATCTTCTCGGTGTGCTCGCACGTTACACCATCCGTAAAGCATTCTTGTGCGACCTCTATCATCTCGTCGAGCGTCCAAGCTTGCTTGCGTCGTAGACGCACGGAGAAGCGTGAAAACATCTGGTCAATGTTCTCGTGCGTATGTCCCACCAACAGAAAGTTGAGTTTCACCTTGTGAAAGACGTCCGTGTGCACCAGCCAAGCTGCGTATGCCAACATCAACTTGCTCTTGTTGGTGCTCACATTGTCAAGCTGTACATACAACACTTCCGGCATCGGGTATGAATTTTCCCCGTCCCCGTTGCATCGATGCTCTTGAATGCGGAGGATATCCCGGTGCAAAACGTTGACAAGGAAGTTCGCATCGTCCTTGAAGTTGGCGTAGTTGAAATCCATGAAGCGGCCCACGTTCTCGATCATGCTCCCCATGTTGTGCACGTCAAGGAAGTCCTTAGAGTCCAGATGTTTAGGGATACGTCGAAAGTGTGGCAGTCGGGTGGTCCACTGCGTCATGCCATCGATGATCACCGAGGCATACTTATGCCAAGTTTTGTTCATGGCAATGCTCTTGGTCATATTCTCTTTACGACCATGTTTGTAGAACTTCTGGCGCTCCGCTCGTGCGATTGCCAGATGTTTGTTGAGAGGCCCGTTGTATTGCCCTGTGCATGATACACAAATTCGGGTCAGTGAACAAATTACATAAACATATAAACACATCACAAAGCTATTCATGAATATTCACCTTTTTGAGATTTGGTTAAGCCTTCCTTCAATAACTTGAAGGACGCGCAAACATCGCAGTGAGAAAATCGGTTCACCGATGGAATCTTTAGCCACTTGCTGCAATCTTCTTCAAATATTTTGTACCAGTAACTGAGAGAGAGTTTTTTGCTCTCCTCATTCTCACCCAAGCTCTGAAGGTACTCGTCCCACAGCTCTTCGATGGTCAATCCATCTGAAAGGTGCTTCTCGGGTTTGTGAGGTTGGGGGTGTCCGTATTCGTCCGCGTATTTCTCGAGCCATGCGACGACCGACTCGCGTTTCAGGGAAATCTTGCGGTTGTCCTCCTCGTACGTCAATCCATGAACAAACGTGTGTCGGCCCTCGAGCACGCGTGTCCGACAGTCGTGAAGATGCCCGTAGCTGATGCCGTAAGCCATATAGTAGAACTTAAAGCACACCTATTACAAAAAAAAAAACACCGTCACTCAAAAATTATTAACACATTATCCAGAAAACGCATAAGGGTTTTGGTAGGTCATGCCAATTTAAGACGCTTGGGAGACACCCCCAACACTGCACGTCTGCAGGCGGGACGGCCGTCGTATGCTCGTCAGCACTCTCCAACCACGCCTTAAATCTGCGCAACCTAGACCCTCAGTGGGAATCGAACCCACGAGTGCGAGGTTCGTAGCCTAGCGCCGTACCAACTCGACCAATGTCACGAATATGTACACATCGTGAATTTAGAAATTTATCATACAATATTCCACATTCCTGTGATGAACAATATTACACAATCTATCACAAGGTCCAAGAAAAATTTCGCTTTGGCCAGAAGCCGTCCATTAGCTAATGAACGGTTCCCGCAGCCAAAGTGTCTGTGTGTGAGTCGCGCTTTGGCCAGAGGCCGTTCATTAGCTAATGAACGGTTCCCGCAGCCAAAGTGTCTATGTGGGAGTCGCGCTTTGGCCAGAGGCCGTTCATTAGCTAATGAACGGTTCCCGCAGCCAAAGTGTCTATGTGTGAGTCGCGCTTTGGCCAGAGGCCGTTCATTAGCTAATGAACGGTTCCCGCAGCCAAAGTGTCTATGTGTGAGTCGCGCTTTGGCCAGAGGCCGTTCATTAGCTAATGAACGGTTCCCGCAGCCAAAGTGTCTATATGTGAGTCAGGCTTTGGCCAGAGGCCGTTCATTAGCTAATGAACGGTTCCCGCAGCCAAAGTGTCTATGTGTGAGTCGCGCTTTGGCCAGAGGCCGTTCATTAGCTAATGAACGGTTCCCGCAGCCAAAGTGTCTATGTGTGAGTCGCGCTTTGGCCAGAGGCCGTTCATTAGCTAATGAACGGTTCCCGCAGCCAAGGTGTCTACAGTATGTGTGAGTCGCGCTTTGGCCAGAGGCCGTTCATTAGCTAATGAACGGTTCCCGCAGCCAAAGTGTCTATGTGTGACTCGCGCTTTGGCCAGAGGCCGTTCATTAGCTAATGAACGGTTCCCGCAGCCAAAGTGTCTATGTGTGAGTCGCGCTTTGGCCAGAGGCCGTTCATTAGCTAATGAACGGTTCCCGCAGCCAAAGTGTCTATGTGTGAGTCGCGCTTTGGCCAGAGGCCGTTCATTAGCTAATGAACGAGTTCAAAAATAAACATACCTGCTTCTTGGCCAAAAAGTATTTGAAGTCGAATTTGTCTTCACATCGTGAGCTGTTTTTTAGCAAGTCTTTGATGAAGTATTCCTTCCTATCTTTTTGCGACATACTGAAAATATTTTCGCGAAAGGACTTAATATCTGCCGATGAGAAAGATAGACAGCAGTACGACTTGCAATTGCACTTAATGGTTTCTGCCATTGAAATACTGTCAGCCTGCAAACGTCACTGCTTGATACTAATTACGCCTGTATATTGTTTCTTGCGTATGTCGGATTCGTACGGTTTGCGCGTTACAATCTGCTTGTTTACTTCACCGTTAATGCACCGAAGAGGGTCTTCATTAAGCAAGTCTAAACTTGTCTCTGAAAATTCTGATTCTAGTTTGCTTTTTATCTCTTGTAAGTCAATTTCGCGCAAAGCGCGTGTCCCGGAAACGCGTGAAGAATTAGAGCTAACTTCCGATCTAGACGTCAAAGGCGCTTTCCAAAGAACCAATTGCGTATTTGCGCTCGGGGCTGTGCTTGGAATTGGCTCATTATCAAAAAAGTCAGCCCCTATTTCCATAGAATCTTCAATAACTATTCCCGGGCACGGTTTGCAGATAATCTCGCAACCCTCATCAAAAGGAATAGAAAACATATTTTCGTCAAAATTAGCCGTCATTAGCTTATGAAGCCGTTTCTTTCGTTCTGAAAATGATATGAACTTGCGAGTCAACGGAGAATTTCTATCTTACTGAATCGATCGATTCTCGATTTCAGCGCAAATGACACCAGCATATCTTAAAATTATATCCTTGATCTGAACAGACCGAATCAGAAAGCGACAGCAGATGTCATTTTTGACGGAAATCGTCATCGATATTTGACATGTCATTTTCAGCCGCCAGAAATGACTTACAATATTTTGCTAAAGTTACATCACTTTTCCAAAGTTCTTTCACACACACCCCTTTCACAGTTGACAGCCAATTTCTCTCATTTCAGTATGGCGACAGCAGAAACATTTCAAGCACTGAGGGAAAATCATACTTTCCAGTTGTACCTTGGCCACAAGTGGAGCATTATTAGAACGCTACAATCCGACAATCCCTACAGATCTGCAACCCTTGGGAAAGCTTTCCATAGGCATGTCATCCCTGTGCCCTCCCTATGCCCGCCCTTGGGAACGCTCGGGAAAATCCGGAAATATTTTCCAAAGGCTTGGAAAGTTTTCCATAGGGTATTTCCATAGGGATACCCCCTTTTGGAGTTTCCATAGGGTTTCTATAGGGTTGTATGCCTATGGAAAAGGACGTTCCATAGGCATGGAAGGCCGTATAATCACCCTATGGAAAAGTAAACATTTCCATAGGACGACTATAGGCATAACCAGGACTATGGAAAACCCTATGGAAAATGTAAACCCTTCCATAGGGCGGCTATAGGCATAGAGGGCCGATGGAAAGCCCTATGGAAAATATAACTTTCCCATACGCTTTCCATAGGCATGTCCAAGGGCGGGCGTAGGGCGGGCGTACGGATAGCGCACCTATGGAAACTTAGCGTATACTATGAGTTTTCCACAAGGTTTTCCATAGGGCGGGCATAGCGATAGTACACCTATGGAAATGTACAATTCGCCCTGCGTATTCTCGGGAATAAAGTCGTAATTCCATAGGGCCTTCCATAGGGATGCCATAGGTATGGTAGGCCTATGGAAACGTATAATTCACTCTGCGTATTCTCGGGAATATCAACGTAATTCCATAGGGCTTTCCATAGGGCCCCCATAGGGATAGTATACCTATGGAAATATACAATTCATTCTGCGTATTCTCGGTCAATAAAGACGTAATTCCATAGGGGTTTCCATAGGGTTAGCTATAGGGATAACACAGGGTGAGCATGCCGTAGGTATACTTCTGATACAGGTGGCAAAGTCGATACCTATAGTATCCATATGGAATACGTTTCCACACGTATACCGTACGTATGGAACCGAGTTCCATAGGTATAGCCAGCCTATGGAATGAGCTTTCCCAGGGGTGAGCCACCCAGTGGAAAGGTCTTCCGTAGGTATATCATCCGTATGGAAACATGTTTCCCAAGGGATACCGTACATGTGAAAGGGTTTCCATAGGTATAACCATTCAGGTTTCATAGGGTGAGCATAGGGTGATGATTCATGATATATCCAGGCTTTCCATAGGGCTTTTACTACACATATACATATTAATATACAGAATAATTCCATCTATGAAATGAACAAGTTATTCGTCATGTAAGTCGCCCACAAAATCTACATGCCTATCTAGTATGAGCATCATCTTGTCTTTATCATATCTCCATGGTGGATCATTGAAACCGAGTTTGTGCTCGCCGAGATAATATACCAACCTATTTGCATCGGGTCGTCCAGCTGGAATTCTCTTGGTCGTGATGAACCGGTCAAAGTTCCATGGAATGGGTACAATGCACACCAAGCACTCAATCTCAAATGCTTGGATGAAAACCTCGGAAAGGTCCCATGGCAAGTCCGACCTCAACATCATATTGTTCGCCACGGTATCTTGAAATGCTGCCTTCAATGGAAACCATCTTACTTTGAGGAAAACAAATTGTTTCCTGCCAATCGGGATGCTATAAATTTTCAGAAGCTCGCCGTACCTGCAACACATACTTTCCAAAGGGTGAGCATAGGGTGGGCACAGGGTGGACATAGGGCGGCTATAGGGTGGGCATAGGGTCAACATAGGATGCAAGGCAATTGTGAATTGGGCATAGGGTGAGCATAGGGTGGACATAGGGTGATCATAGGGATGTTATAGCGTGGACATAGGGTGATCATAGGGATGTTATAGGGTGAGCATAGGGTGAGCATGTGGGAGGGATACACTTACGATGAAACGTAGTCACAACCGGCAGATCGTCGTTCTCCGCGGGTGTAGTTATCTTCCATGATACCAAGAGCTCGGCCATCTCTGGTATCAAATATAGCATCGGCAAGAGTTCGTCCAAGCGCCAAAACCTAAATACCTTGTACGGCTTTCCCGGAATAAGCCGTCCGTTACGTCGAGAGCTGGGGTGACACCGAAGTTTGTGGCAATGGAGGCACTGGGTAAGGTCGTCATGCCGGCCCGGAGTGAAGATCATGCATTCATTCCTGCAAACGTCGGCGGTATGGTACGGCAGTGCAAAATCCTTCCACATAGACAAAGCTTGTTTGAAGGAGGTCGGGAAACCATTTCGTCTCTGATTGCCGATGATGTCAACGTTGCCAATCACCGTTTGCCGCATGAGATTGAAGATTTGATCAAACATGGATTGGGTAGCATTGTGGTCGGATTTCGTTTCCAGCAGATCAATGACAAGACGATGCATTGTTGAAACCTTCTCGGCATAGACGTGATCAACGACCTGTGAAATCACGAGAGGCATCCCCAACTTTACAGGAACCGCAAAATAAAAAAAAGGCATTTCCCTCCGCATGTCCACCCTATGCCCGTCCTATGCCCACCCTATGCCGACCCTATGGAAACATCCAATGCTTTCCATAGGCATGCCTACCCAGTGAACCACCTATACCCGCCCTTGGGAATGCTCAGGCCCACCCTATGGAAACATTCCATGTTTTCCCAACCTATGCCCGCCCAATGCTCGCCCTATGCCCACCCACTGGAAACGTCCAATGCTTTCCATAGGCATACTTACCCAGCGCTCTACCTATACCCGCGCCTCTGGGAATGCATGTTCCCACCCTATGGAAACGTTCAACGATTTCCCAACCTATGCCCACCTGTTGGCATACGTACGCCCACCCTTGGGAAATACAGAAAGAGGGGTACCTCTTGGTTATCCATATCCTCATCGTTGGCAGCAGGACTTAGGAGACGGGCACAATGTTCTTCCAACTTTCTCAAATGATCCTGGAGAATTTCGTCCGCTTCTGCATTGGCATCTTCCATGTCATCATCACCTCCAAGGGAACCACCATCACCACCATTACGGTCACCCCGTCATCACTTGAAGTATCGTCTTCACTACTACTTTCCCCCATGTATACCGCTCCTTGCCATCTCTTGTATAGCTTCGTATGTCGTTGTATCGTTCGAAGAGGTTTTTCAACTTGTAGTCGGCACACGGTGCAAGGACATGGTGGCATGTCGACCCCGTGGTTGTTTAATACCGGCCCACAACACACCATCCATACCAGCACGCATGACTACTTGGAACCGTTGCTTCCTTTTTAACTTTTCATTTGCTAGGCATAGGGTGATCATGAGGTGGTCATAGGGTGGGCGTAGGGTGGGCATAGGCATGGAAACAATACGATGTGTTCCATAGGGCGGTCCGCCCAATGACATCCCTATGGAAGGTGTTCAATACCTTCCATACCATGAACGTAGGGTGGACATAGGGTGGACATACGTTAGGAATGCTGTATTCTGGTTCCATAGGGATGCCCACACTATACAACCTATGGGAAAATAACTTGAACTTTCCATAGGGATATTGGGTTGATATTCTATGAACGGTCGAGGTGTTAACCCTATAATAGTGGCGTCCGTAGGGCCGGAAATAATTACACAGGGATGGGAAAACCCTATGTAAAACCTATGGGAACGCATTTCCATTGGCTTTCCATAGGGCAAAAACCTTTCCATAGGGCACTTTTAAATCCCCTATCTGAAAATCGTATGGAATGGCTCTGGAAAATTTGCCACAGGCCCCAATGGAAATCGTTTCCACCGGGTGATCATAGGTTGGCTCACCCCATTTTCGGGATTCCATAGGTTATTTATAGGGATGGAATTAAAAAAATGAAAAATAGGGCAGATTAAAACAGGCCCTTTTTGGACCCTACAACAGCGACACGCCGCACTTGGAAAATGCCTATGGAAAATGCAGAATTACACTGTTAAGGAATGCCACAGAGATCATCCCTATGATTGTGGCGTCCATACCTGTGGAATGGCCTGGAAACAGGTTAAAAAACATCACCAATGTACCCTATGGAAAATCCGGAGCCTGTGGAAAAAGTGGTGTGCCCTATGGGAAATCCAGAGCCTATCCCTATGGAAACCCCTATGGAAGACCCCCTACCGCCGCCAAAAACCCCCCAAATAAAATGAGCTTGTTCGATCACCCCCAAGAAAACAAACCATTTGTTCACTGACGAGGGGGGCAAAAAAACAAAATTGCGGCCTGTATGCGCTGTTTTGGCTAGTCGAGATTTTATTTCAGGAACTTCAAAAAAAATCGGGATCTCATAGGTTCGATTGAGACTGAGAACGACGGCCACCTCTAGACCATTACGAAGGGTTGATTACATTTAATCCCAGTTTAAATTTTATTAAGTCGATCATCTCCGATGCAATGTCACTGAGAGTCTGAGACATCGCATCGTCATCATCGTCGTCATCGTCGATCGTGCTCGCATGACGAGTCGATCCGATGTGACTTCTGAACGGCAAAGTTTTTGAGCACTTCGATTTTTCTGAACGGTCAAGTTCAAACTCACGTTATTGCACTCTTCACAGTTTGCCGTCAGCAATGTTGCAGCAGCCTCGCCAGTGAGTTGCGTGCTGTGATATTTTTAATTCTCACAGGTTGCAATATGGCACTGGTTTGCAGTGCATGTTTTGGTTATGCGTGTGTATTATTTTTTGTGTGCTTCGCGCGCTCATACTTGGCATGCGTGAAACTTTGACTAGGAGTGAACGGGAAATTCCCGCGAGTCCTTTGCACTCGAAATAGTTGGTTCAAATCCAACTCACTCCACATCCCCCCTTTACTTTCCTTTGCTTCTTTCGTTGACGACTGCTAATTTCTTTCTTCTTTACTAAACGTTAGTTGGTTGGTTTCGTTTTTCAGATCCGCTGAAAACGTTCGCGTGGCGAAGTCATATTAGGTTTTCATCTCGCGTTCATATTCGCATTTATTTGAGGTTGCTCGGTTGTTAATTATGTTTTCAATAAAGGTTTATTTTGTGCGTTTCCGCTTTTTACTAAGTGTTGGCTCTTTACTTTCCTTTTCAGATTGGCTGTTTTCGAGGAGGGCGAAATGGAGGAAATCGACCGCCTCGAGTACAACGTCAACTTCAAGCATCCCTTCAAACATTCTAGGTTGATAAGTCCTTTATGTTTTCAATGGAATATTCTTTTGTGCGTTTCCGCTTTTTTACTAAGTGTTGGCTCTTTACTTTCCATTTTAGATCGGTTGTTTTGGAGCGAAGCGAGATGGAGAAAATCGACGGCCTCGAGTACAACGTCAACGTTTAGGTTGGCATCTTGTAAATAGAAAGAGCATGAGAAGAACATTATTTTGCGTATTGTGAATAGAAAGTGCACGAGTAGAACATAATTTTGTGTATTCGTTGGTATGATAAAATTTGATAGTCCCATTCGTATTCCTTTCTGCCTAGCTAGATACATGTTAATCGTAGTAAAGATGCTCGAGTATTTTGTTTATCTCGCATAGTGGAAACATAGTGAACACACCGCATGTTGCTAATGTGCAATATGTAT
>LGRX02013736.1:0-16213 GCA_001247695.2 Cymbomonas tetramitiformis
CGACTTCCATACGCACCGTACCTCGGTGACGCCACGGGTCCGGGGCGCGTAGGGAGTGCTAACAGCCCTCTTAACACGCAACTCCCGACCCATCGGCTTGATGCCACCACCCGTCGCGGGTCTGGGGGCGCGTAGGGAGTGCTATCAGCCCTCTTAACACGCAACTCCCGACCCATGGGCATCCACAACAACCCGCCACAAACCATACCTCGGATTACAGGCGCGTGCTCGGGGAGCTGTCCCCACATCTTGAACATCCCAAGCAACCTTCTACTTTCGGGCGCCTGCCCACCATGCACACCGTCGCCCAGAATACGGTACCGCCCACTATCACATGCAGCCCCTAAGGATCAGGCGCGTGTCCGGGGAGCTGTCCCCACATCGCAGCCGTCACCAACAGCCTGCGCACTAACCCATGCGACTTCCATACACACCGTGCCTCGGTGACGCCGCACGGGTCCGGGGGCGCGTAGGGAGTGCTAACAGCCCTCTTAACACGCAACTCCCGACCCACGATCGGCTTGATGCCACCACCCGTCGCGGGTCTGGGGGCGCGTAGGGAGTGCTAACAGCCCTCTTAACACGCAACTCCCGAACACGCAACTCCCGACCCATGGGCATCCACAACAACCCGCCACAAACCATACCTCGGATTACAGGCGCGTGCTCGGGGAGCTGTCCCCACATCTGGAACATCCCAAGCAACCTTCTACAACCGGGCGCCTGCCCACCATGCACACCGTCGCCCAGAATACGGTACCGCCCACTATCACATGCAGCCCCTAAGGATCAGGCGCGTGTCCGGGGAGCTGTCCCCACATCGCAGCCGTCACCAACAGCCTGCGCACTAGCCCATGCGACTTCCATACACACCGTACCTCGGTGACGCCACGGGTCCGGGGGCGCGTAGGGAGTGCTAACAGCCCTCTTAACACGCAACTCCCGACCCACCGTCATCCACAACAACCCACTTCAACAGATTCCGCGTGTTGCAGGCACACCACGCTTTTTCTCTCATAGGAATACGGGGGGCGCGTAGAATGACTGTAAAAGGTCGGGACTCACCACGGAAGGCTGGACAGCTTCTTCGCCGGCTGCCCCGCGTCCCGCTCCGGGTCCACCTTCAGGCTGTTCAGCTCCCCCCTGCGAAGACCATCGATACACACCGCAACCCACACCGTTCCTCCGTGACGCCACGGGTCCGGGGGCGCGTAGGGAGTGCTAACAGCGCTCTTAACACGCAACTCCCGACCCATCGGCAACACGCCAATTCCCGTCTCGGGTCTGGGGTGCGTGAAGTAAGCATACCTCTTTTGTTTCATTAAAGCTATTGGCAACCGCACAAAAAAAAAGAAGAAGATTAATACTCACCGCAGGATGCACCACCGCGACCTCTTCTCCAGACGCAACGTGCTCCGCGGCTCCAACTACGGGAGCTCCGCCCTGCCAGTGGTGAAGCAAGGAGACGGTTCCTCCCTTCACGTCGTCTTCAAAAAAAAAGAGCGCACGCCTAACAAAAAGAGCATGGGCTCCAGTGCCAACAAGAAAATCCAATGTTCGGCCGAGTGTCCAGGAAGATGTCCCCACATCGCGGCCGTCACCTCCGTATTTACCGTGCATAGCAAGCAAAAAACAGCGCATGCCTACGGAAACTGCATGCGTAACATACCACACAAAGACCCCCAAAAAAACCCCACGGTTCGGGCGCGTGTCCAGGGAGCTGTCCCCACATCGCAGCCGTCACCTCCGTACGTACCCGTGCATAGCAAGCAAAAAACAGCGCATGCCTACCGAAACTGCATGCGTAACATACCACACATAGACCCCAAAAAAAACCCCCACGGTTCGGGCGCGTGTCCAGGGAGCTGTCCCCACATCGCAGCCGTCACCTCCGTACGTACCCGTGCATAGCAAGCAAAAAACAGCGCATGCCTACGGAAACTGCATGCGTAACATACCACACAAAGACCCCCAAAAAACCCCACGGTTCGGGCGCGTGTCCAGGGAGCTGTCCCCACATCGCAGCCGTCACCTCTGTACGTACCCGCGCATAGCAAGCAAAAACAGCGCATGCCTACCGAAACTGCCTGCGTAACATACCACACAAAGACCCCCAAAAAAACCCCACGGTTCGGGCGCGTGTCCAGGGAGCTGTCCCCACATCGCAGCCGTCACCTCCGTACGTACCCGTGCATAGCAAGCAAAAAACAGCGCATGCCTACCGAAACTGCATGCGTAACATACCACACATAGACCCCAAAAAAAACCCCCACGGTTCGGGCGCGTGTCCAGGGAGCTGTCCCCACATCGCAGCCGTCACCTCCGTACGTACCCGTGCATAGCAAGCAAAAAACAGCGCATGCCTACGGAAACTGCATGCGTAACATACCACACATAGACCCCAAAAAAACCCCCCACGGTTCGGGCGCGTGTCCAGGGAGCTGTCCCCACATCGCAGCCGTCACCTCTGTACGTACCCGCGCATAGCAAGCAAAAAACAGCGCATGCCTACCGAAACTGCATGCGTAACATACCACACAAAGACCCCCACAAAACCCCCACGGTTCGGGCGCGTGTCCAGGGAGCTGTCCCCACATCGCAGCCGTCACCTCCGTACGTACCCGTGCATAGCAAGCAAAAACAGCGCATGCCTACCGAAACTGCATGCGTAACATACCACACATAGACCCCAAAAAAACCCCCCACGGTTCGGGCGCGTGTCCAGGGAGCTGTCCCCACATCGCAGCCGTCACCTCTGTACGTACCCGCGCATAGCAAGCAAAAAACAGCGCATGCCTACCGCAACTGCATGCGTAACATACCACACAAAGACCCCCACAAAACCCCCACGGTTCGGGCGCGTGTCCAGGGAGCTGTCCCCACATCGCAGCCGTCACCTCCGTACGTACCCGTGCATAGCAAGCAAAAAACAGCGCATGCCTACCGAAACTGCATGCGTAACATACCACACATAGACCCCAAAAAAACCCCCCACGGTTCGGGCGCGTGTCCAGGGAGCTGTCCCCACATCGCAGCCGTCACCTCTGTACGTACCCGCGCATAGCAAGCAAAAAACAGCGCATGCCTACCGAAACTGCATGCGTAACATACCACACAAAGACCCCCACAAAACCCCCACGGTTCGGGCGCGTGTCCAGGGAGCTGTCCCCACATCGCAGCCGTCACCTCCGTACGTACCCGTGCATAGCAAGCAAAAACAGCGCATGCCTACCGAAACTGCATGCGTAACATACCACACAAAGACCCCAAAAAACCCCCACGGTTCAGGCGCGTGTCCAGGGAGCTGTCCCCACATCGCAGCCTTCACCTCCCTAATTACCACATGAAATGCTGCCCACTCGAGCCACTGGAAAAGAAAAGGTCTGCCGCTTGTGTAATACAACACTGAAAAAACTCATTGCCCAAAACCGCACATACTAAGCATACACTAAAAAAACCCCCACGGTTCGGGCGCGTGTCCAGGGAGCTGTCCCCACATCGCAGCCGTCCCCTCCCTAATTACCGAGTCCGGAAAGCATACACCTGCAGGCGCACCATAACCAAAAAAGCCCCACGGTTCGGGCGCGTGTCCATCCAGGGAGCTGTCCCCACATCGCAGCCGTCCCCTCCCAAACAACTGTGTCCCAGCAAATGCATCCCCACCCACTGCCAACGCATTCCACAAAATAAGAAGAACATCAAGGTCAACGCACCGCTGGTCCTGGCTGTACCACTGCCGTCTGGAGGCCCCCCGTGCCGGGCGCAAGGGGGAATGTATTCAAAGGGGCGGCGGGAACGGGCTGCATTCTCTCTACAACAAAATAACGCCAGTAAAATTTTCAAGACAGAGTCTTGTAACAAGATTTGAATAATAAGTTCTACGGCGCGCCCTACTTGTTTCAAATCGATTGTCCGTCCTTCAAGCAACTACCTCACCTAGTGTGACGCACGACCTGCTGTACGTACGTACTAGTATGACTGTATGTAGTGCGTGCGTGATGGGTCAAATAAACCTCCAGGCGGACATTTTCATGTGTATAATTACTTTGAGTCCCCCGCCACCCAAATTATACTCTCTTCAGTCACCAGCAGGACACGGTTTTGGCTTAACTTTCTTGTGTATAATTAATCGAGTCCCCCGCCGCCCACCATGCATTCAGCAGGACACGGTTTTCACTCGACTTTTCTTATCTTTTGCTCTGACGTACTCGCTCGCGTCCTCGCTCGTTGTTACATCGATGTCCACGGGCATTCTGAAGGCCAGCTGATGACCGAATTGTATAAAACATGACACGCGGTATAATTTTCATGGACTTAAGAAAAGATAAGAAAACTTAAGAAAAGTTAAGCAAACTTAAGAAAACTTAAGCGAATACCTTGTTCTAGTGTTTGCCGTCACGCGGAGAAATTCGGGCCGAAGCGTCAACCCACCTTCGAGCTGGAGAATGGGGAGTCGTCAAAGACACCAAAGCACGAAGCAAAATGTCGTTGTAAATGGGGTGAACTTCTTTGGTGACGTCCACGAGGTCAAAAATATCCTCGCTGGCGGTGTCCTTGTTTACGAAGGAGGCTCCCAAGGCAGTCACCAAGGAGTCCCAAAGGAGTTGACGATGTGGTTCACTCCCTGAAAACGAAGACGCCTTCGTACCCAATGTGTCCTTCGCGACACGCTTCACAACGTCAGTGTCCCAGGACGATTGCAACACGGCATTGCCGCGTGTCCTGTCAGCAGCAGCAAGCACGACCTTCGCTGACTGCGGGGTGCTCTTATAGCGAGCACCCACGTTCCTAGCAAAAATTGAATCAAGGCGCATCCTAGCGCCCACGGCAGGTGTACCAACCGAGGATGTAGTCATCAGAATAAATTCCTATAGGAGGGGGGTTGGGGAAAAGGCGAGGCGCAAATCGTAAGGTGGCGGGCGACGGTAATGCAATTGCGGAGTAAGTCCAAAATGGGGTCGAACGAAATCAACGAAGTCGAATACGCGACGGCCAAGGAGATGTCGACAGGGGTGATCAGTCCAAGTCAAAAAACGAAATCCAACGCGGACACTCGAAGAAATTGCCGAAAGTTCCAATCCGAAATCTCACCGTAACTTAGCTTAAACCGCACGCCCTAAAGTGGCCGATCCAACACCTCGCGAGGCCCCAACGCCCCGCCAAGCGGAAAAGTTTAGCCAATCATGGCAAAGTCAGCAGTGATAAAAGCGGGGTAATACCCCATAACCTGTGAGATATAATATAACGTATTATATCGGGTGGTCACTGAATAAATTATCATACAAGTGTAAACTGATTATAAGAGTTAAACGAATATAAGGCGGTCTGTGACCTAGGTATCTGTCACCTAGTACTGTACGAGTACTGGTACAGCTATCGGGAGTCAGAGTAAGTTATGACCTACGGGTCACTGAATCCAGCACACATCACTGGCTTCTCTAGCAGCAGTTGATTTGAATGATGTGCTAATAAAGGATAGATTTGTCACCAGTATGGATCCAGATCTCCGCAGACAGTTTCAACTCAGATTCCTGACAGAAGAGCAAAGGAACAATCTGTCGTGGCAAGAAACCACACAGATATTGCTTGATTTGAATTGTGTCATTCACTCAAAGCAATCAGAAAACCTTCACTATCGGGGTCAGAAGGAGCAGTCGTCAGGAGGTCCAGCCAAGAAGGACAAAGACAAAGGACGTGGCCAGGAGCCATATGACAGATCCAACAGAAATCGGAATCAAAATCAGAGTGGCAGCCAGAACTCCAATCAGAATCGGAACAAGGGAAAAGGTGGAAAAGGCAAGGGCAAAGGAAAAGGAAAATCACAGAATCCTCAGTCTTGCAATCGTTGTGGTCGTGTTGGTCACATCGAGAAGGATTGTTATTCCACCAAGACCCCAGATGGAAAGGAGATCAAGGGTAAGCCACCAGCTCAGAGTCCTTTCCAGAATCGGAGACAGCAGCAGCAGAATCAGGGTGCTAAGGATGGGTCCGGCAAACTCATCAACACGATCAACACCTTGGTTAAGGAACTGAAGAGTCAGCACAGCATCAATGCAGCAGTTGCAACTCCAGCTCCATTTCCAGCTTCAGCTCCAGCTCCTCAGGGAAACTCTCAGGGTACTGCACAGGTACCGGTGTTGAGAGCACCCCGAGGGTAGATCAGCCTGAAGATGCCACTGAAGCAAGTGGCCGGGTTGAGAGTATCTCAGAAGAAGTCCTTTCCAGTCTGACATTGCAGTTTCAGCAGATGGACACTCCCTCAGAGCACATCGCACAGATGCAGTCTCAAACAGCACAGCTGAAATCACAGAAGAAGCTGTTGTTGTACAAAGGGAAAGTATATGGACAGAGTACTCACATTTTGGTAGATCCAGGAGCCACATCGTCTTTCATTGACAGACAGTTCGCTGCTCAGCTTGGTATAGCACCCACAGATTCTTCATCATTTTCAGTGGGATTGGCTGGAGGAAGCCAACTACCATGCACATCCTATCTTCCCAAAGCTACATTTACGCTGGGCAAGTATAAGGATACAGAAGATTTCTACATCATTGACATGAAACCATTCACTGTCATTCTGGGTCAAGATTGGTTGGAGAGGAGAAATCCCCACATTGACTTTCAGACCAAAAATCTGACGATCACTAGGAAGCATTCATCAGGCTCCAGTATTCGCACAGTATTGTCCAGAGTTGAACAGACTCCAGACTCAGATGACCTTCCTGAAATGGAATTGGTCAGCGCCACCACCATGAGAAAGCACCTTCGTCGTATTCGATCCAGTGGTTCGGCTGAAGAAGCCGTAGCTTATCTCTTCTTTCTCTCAGAGGTCGACGGTGAACTGGTCTTTACAGCATCAGACACAGACACCACTATGGAAGACCCCGAGGTCACAGCAGCACGTGATCAGATGAGACAAGACTTTTCAGACATATTCCAGGAGGATCTTCCAGCTGGTCATAGGCCAGAACGGTTTGAAGGTGGTTATCATCGAATCAACATTGAAGCTGGGCACAAACCACCATCGCAGCCAGTACGTACCATCCCAGTACCCATGATGGAAGAACTCAAACGACAGATCATCAAATATGTCGACTTGGGTATCCTTCGTCCGTCATCATCTCCATATGGATGTCCTATCATTTTCGCTCCTAAGCCAGGTGGGAAGTGGAGGATGTGCTGTGATTATCGAGCCCTTAATAACATCACAATTAAGGACACGTATCCATTGCCACCTCACGACACCCTTCTTGAACAGCTAAAAGGCGCACGATGGTTTAGCAGATTTGACTTCAATCAGTTTTTCCATCAGATCCCTATACATCCAGATGACATTCACAAAACAGCTATTCGCACCAGATACGGTTCCTATGAGTGGACAGTCATGCCTTTCGGATTGACCAATGCTCCTGCAACAGCTCTACGTGTAGGAAATCGGGCATTCTTCGACTTCATCGATCGGTTCCTTGTCATTTTCATGGACGATACCATCGTATACAGTCCGGATTTTGACAGCCACGTGAGTCATGTCCGACAGTTTCTCCAGCGTTGCAGAGAACACCAGTTCTTCATCAGGCCTTCCAAGGTGGAGTTGTTCGTCAGATCCATAGACTTCATCGGACATCACATCTCTGAAGCAGGCTTGTCCATTATCGAAGACAGAATCCGAGCAGTTATGGCAATTCAGCCTCCAGTGTCTTATGGTCCTACCGTTGGAAAACAGCCTCTACGCCGTATGGCTAAAGACGGCAAGTCATCCCTTCGGTCATTCTTGGGCATGGTCGGTCAATTCAGGAGATTCATACCAAAGTTCTCCAAAGTTGCCGAGCCGCTCAATCGTCTCCTTAAAGATAATGCAGAGTTTGTCTGGGAATCTGAGCAGCAGCAGGCATTTGATAACCTCAAAAGTGCCATCTGTAACGCTCCAGTACTACAGCTTCCAGATCAGAAACTGCCATCTATTATGGAGGTCGATGGATCAGGCACACACGTTGGTCAAGTGATACTCCAGGATCAAGGAAAAGGTATGAAGCCATGTGGCTATCACAGCGTCACTCTATCCGATACACAGAGACGTTGGCCTATTCCTGAGATCGAGCTATTTGCCATTGTGGAGGGCTTCCGATTCTTTCGCCACATCTTGTTGGGAGCTCCTGAGACCATTGTACGCTCAGATCATCAGCCACTGGTTTATTTCCAGACCAAATCCACACTGAGCCCCAAACAGGCACGGTGGTTGGATGAGCTCTCCGAGTACAACTTCCGTATAGAGCATATTGTTGGCGATAAGAATAAGGTCGCAGATGCACTCACTCGTATCTCTGCACTTTTTGAACTCACTGATTGTCTTCAGCACATGGACATCAGCGAGGTCATGCCATCTGCAGATCCTACATTCATTGCTCTTATATCTTCTTCATCAGCTCATCAGCTACACGACATCATTATATCCGAATATGGTCGTAATACATTTGCACAGACTATTTTGGCTAAACTGACATCATCGACTTCATCACAGTCAGTCAGCAGCTACAGCTTCGAGCTCATCCAGGGGTTGATCTATCGTAAGACCATATATGGCAGACAGCTGCACATTCCACCAACAGCTAAAGTCCCCACAGATGACGGTGAGATCACACAGCTTCGCCACATTCTCCTTCATGAGTGCCACTCAGCCACTATTTCTGGTCATGTAGGCAAAAATCGCATGCTTCATCTTCTGCGTAGCCGGTATTATTGGCCAGGAATGACAACGGCAGCCATCAATACATTCGGGAGTGCCCCGTTTGTCAGCGCCAGAAAACGAGGCGACACAAGCCTTATGGTCAGGCACATATACGATATTCCGTGCCTAAGACAAAATGGCTAGATGTATCTCTTGATTGGATCACTGGCCTGCCTATCACCACTAATGGGCACGACAGTATATTTGTGGTGATGTGTCAATTTTCTCATCGATGTCATCTCATTCCCTTCAGCATGACCTGGACAGCTCAGCATACTGCTTCTATCTATATGCAGCATATCTTCAAGCTCCATGGTCTTCCGAGGAACATCATCTCAGATCGAGACCCCAGATTCACCTCTACATTCTGGCAGACACTGTGGAAATCTACTGGTACGAGATTTTCCATGACGTCCTCACACCATCCACAGTCGAATGCTGCCAATGAGAGGAGCCATGCCTTCATCGAGGATATCCTCAGGTACTTTTCAAATTGTTGATTCATGATTCGATTTCACCATCCTCTGGTTTATAAACTGATTAGATGGTATTTTTTTATCCTCAGGTGTTGTTGCAATGATACTTCAGCCAATTCGTGGGAGGACAAGTTGCCTCTGGTGGAGTTTGCAATTAACAACACAGTTTCTGCATCAACTGCTTATTCACCGTTTTATCTCGACTCGATGGCGCAACCACTTTCGCCTCATGACCTGGTAATCACTATTCCGCCAGAAGCTCCTGTTCTAATACAAAGAGCTATTCGAGATCATTTTGACCAGTACTCGGCTGTACATGCCAACGCGGTAGACAACATTTTCCGAGCAGCAGAAATTAGCCAAGCCAGATTCAATAAGACTCGCATGCCTCGACAGTTTGCAGTTGGGCAGAAAGTTCTTTTACGGACCGAGTTTATTCAATGGACTGGTTTGACAGAGGCAGGCAGACACTTTAAGCAGCCATATATTGGGCCGTTCACCATTTCCAAAGTGCTTAGCCATGGCCGTGCATACGAGTTAGATTTCGGAAACCTCGATATCCGTATTCATCCGGTACAGCCTGTTTCCAGATTAGAGCTGTACAATGACTCGATCCAAGCACCTTTGCCTCTGTCACAGATGATCACCGAAGAAGGGCAACCACTGTTTGAGATATCACATATACTCTCGGATAAGTTTACTAGAGGTGTCAAATACTATTTAGTACGATATGCAGGCTACGGCCCTGAGCATGACACCTGGGTCAAAGCCACAGAGCTGCCTATGAAGACCAATGCAGCAGACATTATAGCTGCCTATGAAGGCTAAACATTATATTAAGCCTCATGCCCTTACTTCTTGTAATATATACTAATACATGTCGATCATCTATATAACCTTGCTCTTAATGTTTTATCATTATGTTGCATAGAAGCAGGAAATTGATCCTTCCTTGCTAAAGGTGTAGTGAGCCTTGTACAAATCATACCCTTGCACAGATACGCACATGCGAGATATCATATTTGTGGATAAATAAGAACTGCTAAATGCTACCTTTGCCAAAGCCGTGGTTTGTCATCGGATTCTTGGCCAGTCATCCGAAGCTACCGGAGATATCGACTGAGGTAGACGGAGTTGTGATCCTAAGTTGTGCTTGACAAACATAACTAAATAAATTTCACATTAGTACGTGGCGAATCCATTCTCACTCATCGCGATAGATGTTCGTCAAAGCGTGCGTACTGGACCATATTAGAGTGAGCAGACCGGGTAAAGATTATAAGTCCAATCCCGTTAAGCAGGGCCACTCTGTTTGCAATAAAACAAGCCCCCGGTGAAATAACTCCGGAAACAAACACGGGCTCCCCGTTGCCGCCCAAGTAGCTTAAGGAGGGGAGGAAGGGTTGGGTGCATTATATCAGGCCGAGAATCGTTCGATTATAAATCGTTAAATCGTGGGATCATCGTTCGCAAAGCGACGACGGCTAGCGCAAATAATCCGTAACGTACACTTCGGATGCTTTGAATCGTCACTCTGACGCACGATACGTGTGGATCAATCAGTAATCCAGCGTCAATCTGTATCACGAAACGCAATTCATTGAACCTTGAAACGTCACTCTAAAATACGATACGAACTTCAAAGGGGGCTACATCCTAAGAACTGTAAGGTGAGGGACTAAAGTGGACTCAGTTCCCCCCAATAACCTAAAAGCACCATGAGGGACGCCTCAAATCGGTGTAAGAAGACTGGTGCCAGCAAGAAGCGACAACAACAAAGACATCATAGACATATACAAAGGTATGCCCGTTGTGAGGTCACAACTCTTTTAAGAGGGGAGATCTGTCAGGGTCATGACCGATGACATATGTGTCATACATGTCATACGTGTCATACCTGTCAGACATGTCATACCATACAGGATCATGACCGATGATATATGTGTCATACATGTCATACGTGTCATACCTGTCAGACATGTCATACCATGTCATGTCATGTCATGTCGAGTCGTGTCATATATTATTATGACAGTCGTCAGTACGGTCGACTATGACTGTACATGTCGCCAGATGATAAGTCACATCATCTGTCATTATTCAAGGAAAGACTTGAATGACCCTGTCATCGAGAGTTCGTACGTCGAACTCGAAGATGGCAAAGCAAGATACATCTTGAAGTAACAAACAAGAACCATCTTGGCTTTAAGCATGTGCGGAACACGCATGCGCAGTATGAACGAACTATTCGTTACCACAATACTGGTCGTTCAACCAACGTCTCGGGTTCACAACCCAATGGCGGTACCATCTATGCGATGGGAGACGTATGGTATAGATGAGCGAAGCGTTGGGCTTCAGCAGTATCTGGCAGATATATGGTGCTGAGGTAATATATATCTAACTGGAGAGATAACCCCTGAGTTAAGGGTTACGGAATCAGAACGGTAAAGAGTGTGATAGATAAATCAGAGGCATACATAAATACCTAACGGGTGTTTCCCGTCTACTGCTGGTGACGGTCACCAAGCCTACCATAGGAAGTGACATGTGACAATTTTGAGTGTCACAGTGTCAGATCCAGCACACCACCTAGGGTGGTGACCGTAGCTAGTAGCGAAACGAAGTAACAAACTCCCTACTCAACTTCAGGAGGAAACTGTAGCATAACCGGGGGCCTGTACTCTTGGTCAGGGCGGTCCCAGTTCACAGCAAAGATTGTGAGATACTGCTGTTAATCTGCCAAAACCCTAAACACAACTCAAATTCAGAGAGCTCTTCTGCACATCTAGGAAGCTACACCATAGTTAACCTCTAGGCAGGCACGGTGTGATTAACCTCAGCCACTAGAGGCCTTCGGAGCTGGCGGTCCAGTTCGGAGCAGCGTGAGGGTGAAGTAGTTGCCGGCCTCCGGGGCCGGTGGTGAATCATTCGTAGAAGAAATTATGGAATCCTCGATCACGGGAGGCTACACCGCACCGGGGTGCTGCCAAGTGCTGCCCGACGGCGGGGCCTCGTCATCTGAGGACGATGCCGGCGACAGCGGAGGACCGTCCTCAAATAACACGGCAGGCGGCGGCGGCCCGGGATGCCACGGCACCGGAGCCATATAGAGGCCCTGCCGCCTCTGCTCCCGCCGGTGGAGACGAGGCGGAATAGCACACGGCACGTCATGAACCACTTCAGTCGGCGAAGCCTCCGTAGCCGGGACTGTTGAGGCAGTCCACGTAGCACCACCGACCGGTGGAGCCATGCATGTGCGCGCACCGGCACCACCGACATCGGCAACGGTGTGCGGCGCGGCGGTGGCACAAATTACAAATAGCGCACACACCAAGGATGAAGTGAGAAGAGATCTCCCGAAGCCCGGAATGGCGTTCCCACAGCCGTACCGCGACCGCGGCGGTGCCACCGAGGCATCCTCGTCGTCATCGTTGCTCGCGGCGTAGGTCGCGGGCTTGTAGTCCCTCACGCGCTCCGGTGTCTCAACCGCGGAGAGCAAGTTCATGCTCGCGGCCGGCTCGTCGGGCGCCTCCAATGCAACCCCCGTGCTCTGAATGAAATCGGCAAACGTGCGGGTGACGGGAGGGCAGAAGGGGTTCGGCGGACCGGTCCATTCCTCCTCGGACTCAACCGACGCGGGCGGGGAGTGCGCGGTCGGCTCCGACACCACCGGCAAGTCGGCAGTGAAGGTGTTGATGTTGAATGTGGAAGCCCCAGCCGCGTGCGCCATCTCAGAGAACTTGGCGACGGCGGACACGAGGACCTCACCGTCCTCCTCGCAGAACGAGCACGCGGAGAGATCGGTGAAGACCTCCGGCTTCCCGCCCGCAAGCATGCAGAGGGCGTCGAATTCCACGGGGTCGCCGTTGTCGATGGCGTGTTGGAACTTCGCGGCCAACACGGAGTTCTCGGCCTCCTCGGCGAAGGCGAAGGCCGAGAGTCCGGTCCTGCCCCCGTTCGGGCAGTCCCGGTGCCAATGCCTCGCCTTCCCCTTAGCACACACCTGATTTTGGCAGTACGGGATGGTCGCACCGCTGTCGCGGTGGAAGGCCACCTTCCTCGAGACGGATTGAGACCAATTCCCCCCTTTGGGGAGGGGTGAGGCCGCGAAGCGGGTTTTCACGCGGCGGTCCGGCTTGTCCGCGCGAGGGGTAAACCCCCGTGGTGACGGCTCGGACTCGGCGGTGCCGAGGAATGCGGCCAATTGACGCTTCAAGTCGAGGACCATCGTCCTCAAGTCCGCGAGCTCTCCGGGTCCACCGGAGTCATCGGCGGCCCCCTCCATGAAATGCGTGCCGTGAGAGTAGCGGTGTGCGGACGCCGTGGCGGTGCCCGCCCGCACGTGCTCGGAGTAGCATTCACGCACCCATTGTTGAATCGTGAGGAGGTCGTGAGCGGCTCGTTGATCGTGGAGAAGCAACCGTGACACCACCGGCTGGTAGAAGACGGTGTCGAGGGACTTGATGAACAGCGCCTTCACGTCCTCATCGTGGAGTGTCGCCCGCGTCCTCGCAGCCTTCAGAGCGGCGTTGAAGTCGCCGATCTTGTCATGCGGGTCCACGCCCGCAGAGATGCGGATGCTCAACATGTCCGCTTGACCCTGAAAGGGGTCACCCGCCGGGATCATGCGGCGGGCAAACTCAAGCAGTACCCGCTTACCGTCGCTCGGGAATGTGGAGTGCGAGGAGTCCATCCAGTCCGCCGCTGGCGACGCGGGGTCAACCATGAGCTCGAGCGTGGAGAACAATAAGGCGTTGGCCTCCACGCGGATGGGAAGGGTAGCATCGTCCAGTAGGAAAAGGGGTGCAAAACCAATGTCCTCCGTGACAAATGCCGTCTGTAGTGCAGAGACCATCCTGGCGAAGAGTGCGGACGCGTGGCACTCAGTCCCGGAAAACCGTCCGTTCTTGTCCTCGAACAACTTTTGACGAACGGACTTGGAGACCTTCATGTCGAAGTGTTCCCGTTGAAGTGTACGCACCGAGGCTAGGAACGCAGCACCTGCTGAATTGGCAACCGGCTGAGCTGCCGGCGGTGTGGCTGGAGTGTTGGCGTGTCTCGCAGCTGCTGAATCAAAAATCGTGGCTAGTGCGCGTCGGCGATTCGCCATGCTAGCGGTGGCTCGAGTAGAAGCAACCATAGTGAGAAGGACTGAAGGGGCGGAGTGAGGCAATGAAACGTGAGATGTGCGGCAGTTTCGGGCGGCCAAGAAACGCGTGGGTCGCCGATACGGCAGCCGTGAGAGATCAAATAATCCCGGGAAGTCGTGTGGTAGCGGCGGCCGATACGCAACGGTGTGGGATCCAACCAGAAAACGTAAACCAGTCCAACGTTAAGTCCCGTAAGAAAATCGTTCTCCAACCGGTGCGGCGCGCCGTAAATCAACCCATAAAATTTAGGCCATACCCGTGACTGCCGGCACTCTCACGCGCGGAGCGCCTCACTCCATCCCAGGCGTCCGAGCTTAGCCACTCATGGTGGCAATCACGGGTCTACTGGTGACGGTCACCCAGCCTACCATAGGAAGTGACATGTGACAGTTTTGGGTGTCACAGTGTCAGATCCAGCAGTATCTTCACACAGAAGTTCTGCAACTCATCCCGCTATTATCTGACGCTTGTGTTTGCCGTTCCACAGCACAGCGCATATTTGTATTTTGTATGATATATTGAGGGCTTACTTATCTAGCCCTAACACGGATGACATCAAGAAAACTTAATCTAAAATCAACATGAAAATGGGTTAATCTAAAATCTGAAAGAAATAATCTAAATTAAACATTTTTCCTCTTAATAATAGGGGGTGCACACCAATATTCATTACCTTGCATGAATGATGTACAGTAATCACTCACCTTTAAGAAAACCGGAGATTTGGGGTCAGCCAGCTAATTCCACCAACTTGCGTACCCCCCCCCGCCAGCGCCAGCGTCCTATGGAATCGGTAAGAATTAGCAAGTATTTTCTTTCAATCAGCCAGCAATTCTCTTAAAAGTCCAATGATAAACACTTAAAAAGGCGACATTTTCAAAATTTTCCGCCTGCGGCGCCAGCACCCATATTTCTTATTTTCGAGGATTCCATAGCTCAAAAAAACCAGCCAGCTTTTCTCGACAACTTCGGTACCCCCCCCCTCCCCCCAAAGCTGGCTGGTTTCTTATCGCCGGGTTTTCTTAAAGGTGAGTGATTACTGTACATATGATGCACATAGCATGCCTTAGTCAAGATATGCCTATATATATGTTGAATTTTAATCTATATATGCGGAGTGAATTTTAGCCTATATATGTGAGTTGGACTCACCCTATATATCACCATAATTTCAGCCTATAGGTGACCTAGAATCCAACCTATATAAGAGCTGAATTTCAGCCTATATGTGAGGTGAACTTTAGCCTATATGTGGAGCAGAATTCCAACCTATATTTGAGTTGGGTTTCAGCCAATATAAGAGCTGAATTTCAGCCTATATATGAGCTGGAATTTAGCCTGTTTGCGAGCTAGATTTCAGCCTATATATATCACCAGAATTTCAGCCTATATGCGAGCTGAGTTTACACCTATATATCACCCGAATTTCAGCCTATATGTGAACCGGAGTTCAGCCGATATATCACCTGAATTTCAGCTTATATGCAAGCTAGAACCCAACCTATATGCGAGCTGAATCTCAGCCTATATGTGACCTAGAACCCAACCTATATAACCTGGATTTCAGCATCTATGTGAGGTGAACTTTAGCCTATATCTGAGCTAGATTTTAGCCAATATATGAGCCAGATTTCAGCCTATACGGGAGCTACATTTCAGCCCATATATCACCTGAATTTCAACCTATATGTGACCTAGAATCCAACCTATGTAAGAGTTGAATTTTAGTTGTATCGCAACCTATATATTAGTTAGATTTTAGCCTATATATGTGGGCTAGAGTTCAGCCTATATATGAGCTGGATTTCAGCCTATATGCGAGTTGAATTTCACCCTATATATCCCCTGAATTTCAGCTT
>LGRX02013736.1:16792-37199 GCA_001247695.2 Cymbomonas tetramitiformis
CCTTCTTTCTTCTTTCTTCCTTTCCCCCCCCTTTCTTCCTCTCTTTTTTCCCCCTTTTCCCTTTTTTTTTCTCCCTCCCCGCGATTTTATGACAGCGGGCCTACGGCCCGCTGTCATTCCCCCCAAAACGCTTCGCATTCCCCCCTGTGCACACGGTTTAAGGGTAGGGTGCCGCGGGGGAACTAAAAATCGTTAAAAATATTAACTGTGCCAATCAGGTTTTATTGTTAGCCCACCCGGTGTACTTTATCCATATTTCTTGGGTTCCTATTGGCCGATTTACCCCCAAGTGTTATAGATGTACATTTAGAGGAGCTCAAAGGCTGTGTCATACCGTTTTCCGATCTGGATTCCGATCAACGAGCTGAGAGTAATCCTTCATCGCGTGCTCGAGACTTAGTGCCACTACCTCTCTCTTTTACAAGAGGAAGACTCTGTGAACTCGGAAGTCCGCTGTTTTCATTCCTGTTGCGTGCTTCCAGCGCCTGTATGACTTCTAAAAAGCGTAAACAGCCGATATGTGACGAGACATTATTTCCGGCTCCTGAACCACCCCTTTCTGAGTTCGCTGAGGTATTGTTAGCGTACGCCAATCAATGTCCCCTAGACGAGGACTTGACCTTGGAGGACACGAAGCGGTTGGAGGAAGACATTGATGGCAGAGCTTTGCCGCATGACGCGGACAAGCGCAAGCTTTGCTATCAGACCATAGTTGTGTGGCGTAAGGAGGTATATTTCTCTCCTAGTTTGCCTCATATGTCGCCAATAGAACATCTTGACTTCTTGGCTACTACTGGAAAGACATATTCTTCAACGAATGTGATCTTGGCGCACTCACCCCATACATGATGTTTGCGTATTTTTGCAGAGGGGGCGCGTACCGCATCCTCAATGGGTTATGGATGCGGTCTCCAAGAGGTGGCCTCAACAACGCGAGGACTTGGAAGGCAACAAACTAGGCCACATGGGTTTCAAGGCGAAGTGAAGTATTGCGTGCCTTGAGGTACGTAGTCGAAATCACTTTTAGTGTACTATACATTTTAGGGTTGTGCAATGTTGGTTCGCATGCGCTTCCAAGATGTGCTCAGCGCGCCTTGACAGAGTGTTTGTTCTGTTGCACAGGTGGCGGAGAAGCGTGAAGCGTTGGGCGTTCAGCGTTCAGGCAGCAAAGATTTCATAGTTCAACGCTTTCATAGATTATCCTAGGCAACTTTGAGATAACTTCCGAAGCATGTTAGTAGGGAAACAATTGCTAGCCGTATTCTAGGATATCGGATACAGGTATCAGTTTATTTCGGCCGTTGTTATTTCGAACATCTTGGTATATTATTGTACTGCGGGCTGCGTGCTGCGTCCTTGTTGATCACGACGCATTCAACGTATTGAAGCACGAGTATATACATGCCTGCGGTGAGCAAACGTAAAGCTAGCAACCGAGCTAAACTGGTTGCTGTAAACCTTGAGCAAAACCCCACGAGGGATGCACCAGATCCCGCTCTGGAACCGGAAGTGGTGGACATCTCGGAGTTCACACCACAACCGGCCGAAGCAGGACATGCTCTGGAAGCCGAAGTGGTGGACATCTCGGAGTTCACACCACAGCCAGCCGAAGCATCTCAAGCCGCCGACCCAGCAGCTGAAACCCTAGTCACCCAAGTCAGTGAGCTGCCAGAAACTCCCCAGGGAACAACGGTCCCAGATGCCCCCCAGGGAGCAAGGTTGTCAGAAAACCCGCATGGAACACTAGCTACTCCGAGCAATATAGGTCTGAGGGGGTCAGTTGCAGTAGGCAGTGGCGGTGGCCTTATTTGCAGTTCCCCTATGGCTGGAACACACTATTCGATGAAAATGATATTCTCATGTGAAAATGATATTGCCTTATTTACCTCATGATAGGCTTAAAAAGCCGCATTTTAACAGTCAAGAACATGCAAGTGCAGGTTGTGCATTAGATTTAATGGTTTTTATGGTACAAAATTGAGGTCAAATGCACTTTTTCGAAATCTAGGAGGAGTGAAAACACACAGAACTTTTGACTCAGAATCTATATACACGTTATACACATATTATTTACATGTTTTTTTTTCGTCTTGCTTTACGCGTCCACTTCAGGTGCTACCGCTACCGCTACGCAATTATCAAAAGCTTCGTCTTCATCGGAATCATCCGATTCATTCAAGTCACCTAGGTCCTTGCGCGTGCGTTTGGATTGTTGTGCAAGCAAAGCGACGACTATCTGCGCGTATTGCTCGTTCGGTATACTCCGTTCGGGGTCATTCGCATCCACATTCCATGCCAGCACTATTTCATTCTTATCGAAAGTCTCGGTAGACGGTCGGTGCCCCGGTGGCGCTGCGAAAGCTCCTGGGTGACTCGCAAGCTGCTTGCCGAGGTGCTTCTTCTTGGTGTCGGTGTGCTTTTTGGGTTGGAAATAGCGATATAGCAGCTGTTGAGTTGACGGATAGCGCGCCTCCACCTTCACCAAGTACAACGGATCCGACCATTCGCTTCGCTTCAGTTGTACGCGGAAAGCGAACTTGTCGTTTTCAGATTCCACCGCGAGAGCCACTGCAAAGCTGCCGACTGTCATCTGGCCGTAGGTGACCTCCCACTGGGCGTTGTCCACGTACTGCTCTGCTCGCTTTTGGGCTCGACCTTGGTGTTTCCGTTTACCGTTGTACACTTCTATCGGCGCTCGATCAATTCGGCGTTGGATGCGCACCGGTATAGCGGGGACGGCGGCAGCCTCGGCAGCTTCTATCGCCAACGCGGGCGCCTCTATCAGTCGAACCAAGGTGGTATTGCGCTCGATGGCGATTTTCTCGGGATGCTGGAAGGGTATCGCGGGCGCTTGACATTCTCCACCAGCAGTTAGGTGGCGCTGTTTCTCGATGACATCCTCGCGCCAAAACTTTTCGTGCACCTCCGTGAGCTTTGTGCCCAAAATGTCCTTCAACGCCTGTAAGGTATGCTCAAGCTTTTCGATGCCTTCTTCGGTAAAAGGAATCGGCTTGATGTATCCAGGCCCCGCGACAGGGGGTGTAGAAACAAGCTTTGGCAATGGAGTCTCGGGTAACCATTTGGGTGAAATGGAATACTGTTTGTACTGCATGCCCACTTCGCCGTGCTCGTTCTTCTTGAACTTGAAAGCCTGCTGTGCCAAAATATTGTGGCAATCGAAGACGTGACCATCAAACCAAGAGCTGAAGTCGAAGATCTTCTCGGTGTGCTCGCATATTACACCATCCGTAAAGCATTCTTGTGCGACCTCTATCATCTCGTCGAGCGTCCAAGCTTGCTTGCGTCGTAGACGCACGGAGAAGCGTGAAAACATCTGGTCAATGTTCTCGTGCGTATGTCCCACCAACAGAAAGTTGAGTTTCACCTTGCGAAAGACGTCCGTGTGCACCAGCCAAGCTGCGTATGCCAACATCAACTTGCTCTTGTTGGTGCTCACATTGTCAAGCTGTACATACAATACTTCCGGCATCGGGTATGAATTTTCCCCGTCCCCGTTGCGTCGATGCTCTTGAATGCGGAGGATATCCCGGTGCAAAACGTTGACAAGGAAGTTCGCATCGTCCTTGAAGTTGGCGTAGTTGAAATCCATGAAGCGGCCCACGTTCTCGATCATGCTCCCCATGTTGTGCACGTCAAGGAAGTCCTTAGAGTCCAGATGTTTAGGGATACGTCGAAAGTGTGGCAGTCGGGTGGTCCACTGCGTCATGCCATCGATGATCACCGAGGCATACTTATGCCAAGTTTTGTTCATGGTAATGCTCTTGGTCATATTCGCTTTACGACCATGTTTGTAGAACTTCTGGCGCTCCGCTCGTGCGATTGCATGATGTTTGTTGAGAGGCCCGTTGTATTGCGCTGTGCAAGATACACAAATTTGGGTCAGTGAACAAATTACATAAGCATATAAACACATCACAAAGCTATTCATGAATATTCACCTTTTTGAGATTTGGTTAAGCCTTCCTTCAATAACTTGAAGGACGCGCAAACATCGCACTGAGAAAATCGGTTCGTCGATGGAATCTTGAGCCACTTCCTGCAATCTTCGTCAAATATTTTGTAGAAGTAACTGAGAGAGCATTTTTTCCTCTCCTCATTCTCTTGCAAGCCCTCGTTGTACTCGTCCCACAGCTCTTCGATGGTCAATCCATCCGAAAGATGAATCGGTTCTTTGTCAGGTTGGTGTTGTCCGTATTCGTCGGCGTATTTCTTGAGCCAGGCGACGACCGACTCGCGTTTCAGAGAAATCTTACGGTTGTCCTCCTCGTACGTCAATCCATGAACAAACGTGTGTCGGCCCTCGAGCACGCGTGTCCGACAGTCGTGAAGATACCCGTAGCTGATGCCGTAAGCCATATAGTAGAACTTAAAGCACACCTGTTACAAAAAAAAAACCGTCACTCAAAAATTAATAACACATTATCTAGAAAATGCATAAGGGTTTTGGTAGGTCATGCCAATTTAAGACGCTTGGGAGACACCCCCAACACTGCACGTCTGCAGGCGGGACGGCCGTCGCATGCTCGTCAGCACTCTCCAAACCACGCCTTAAATCTGCGCAACCTAGACCCTCAGTGGGAATCGAACCCACGAGTGCGAGGTTCTTAGCCTAGCGCCGTACCAACTCGACCAACGCGTCGCGAATGTACTTTATGAAATTTATTTAGAAATTTATGATACAATATTCCACATTCCTGTGATGACATTACACAATCTATCACAAGGTCCAAGAAAAATTTCGCTTTGGCCAGAGGCCGTTCATTAGCTAATGAACGGTTCCCGCAGCCAAAGTGTCTAATTACGAGTCGCGCTTTGGCCAGAGGCCGTTCATTAGCTAATGAACGGTTCCCGCAACCAAAGTGTCTAATTGTGAGTCGCGCTTTGGCCAGAGGCCGTTTATTAGCTAATGAACGGTTCCCGTAGCCAAAGTGTCTAATTGTGAGTCGCGCTTTGGCCAGAGGCCGTTCATTAGCTAATGAACGGTTCCCGTAGCCAAAGTGTCTAATTGTGAGTCGCGCTTTGGCCAGAGGCCGTTCATTAGCTAATGAACGGTTCCCGTAGCCAAAGTGTCTAATTGTGAGTCGCGCTTTGGCCAGAGGCCGTTCATTAGCTAATGAACGGTTCCCGTAGCCAAAGTGTCTAATTGTGAGTCGCGCTTTGGCCAGAGGCCGTTCATTAGCTAATGAACGGTTCCCGCAGCCAAAGTGTCTAATTGTGAGTCGCGCTTTGGCCAGAGGCCGTTCATTAGCTAATGAACGGTTCCCGTAGCCAAAGTGTCTAATTGTGAGTCGCGCTTTGGCCAGAGGCCGTTCATTAGCTAATGAACGGTTCCCGCAGCCAAAGTGTCTAATTGTGAGTCGCGCTTTGGCCAGAGGCCGTTCATTAGCTAATGAACGAGTTCAAAAAAAAACATACCTGCTTCTTGCCCAAAAAGTATTTGAAGTCGAACTTGTCCTCAGATCGAAAGCTGTTTTTTAGCAAGTCTTTGATAAAGTATTCCTTTCTATCTTTTTGCGACATACTGAAAATATTTTCGCGAAAAGACTGAATATCTGCGGATGAGAAAGATAGACAGCAGTGCGACTTGCAATTGCACTTAATTGTTTCTGCCATTGATATACTGTCAGCCTGCAAACGTCGCTGCTTAATACTAATTACGCCTGTATATTGTTTCTTGCGTATGTCGGATTCGTACGGTTTGCGCACGACAATCTGCTTGTTTACTTCACCATTTAAACAAACAAGAGGGTCTTCATTACTCAAGTCCAAACTTGTCTCTGAAAATTCTGTATCAAGTCTGCTTTTTATCTCTTGTAAGTCAATTTCGCGCAAAGCGCGTGACCCGGAAACGCGTGAAGAATTAGAGCTAACTTCCGATCTACACGTCAAAGGCGCGTTCCAAAGAACCAATTGCGTATTCGCGCTTGGGGCTGTGCTTGGAATTGGCTCATGATTGAAAAAGTCAGCCCCTATTTCCATGGAATCTTCAATAATTATTCCCGGGCACGGTTTGCAGATAATCTCGCAACCTTCATCCAAAGGAATAGAAAACATATTTTCGTCAAAATTAGCCGTCATTAGCTTATGAAGCCGTTTTTTACGTTCTAAAAATGATATAGACTTGCGAGTCAACCAAGAATTTCTATCTTACTGAATCGATCGATCCTCGATTTCAGCGCAAATGACACCAGGATATCTTAAAATCATATCCTTGATCTGAACAGACCGAATAAAAAAGCGACAGCGCATGTCAGTTTTGATCAAAATTGACATCGATATTCGACATGTCATTTTTAGCCGCCAGAAATGACTTTTAATATTGTGCTAAAGTTACATCACTTTTTTAAAGTTCTTTCACACACACCCCTTTCACAGTTGACAGCCAATTTCTCTCATTTCGCAATGGCGACACTCGAAACATTTCAAGCACTGAGGGCTCAACATATTTTCCAGCACTATCTTTGTAACAAGTGGAGCATTGTTAGAACCCTTGAAGCCGACGATCCTTCGGACAGTCTGCAATTACTGATTCACTCTGATGACCCTACCAAGCAAAATGAAGAAACAATTTTTAGTTTTCCTAAATTTACCTCTTCGACTGTAACCGGGGTAGCCTCGTTCCTGAGAAACGCGTAGCGTACAGTATCATTGAGAACGAGACTCCAATTCTGTATTTCGTCGCGTTCAAAAACAGAAAGCTTACTGTGATCGAATTAGACAGCGCAAACTTTGAGGAAGCCTTGAGCCTTCCAAAGCACACAAATCGGCTTTTGGCTTTTCAAAGTTTAAAAACTAGAGCAGCAGACGAAAAAAAAAGCAAAGAATTCTATCTAGCGAGCTATGTAAACCAGGCGTGGAAAGCGTCGATTACAGCTCCTTTCTGGCAAAGCAGGAGACCAGCGGCAGTGATCGATGACCTCGGACTTGCTGGCGAGGTACCATTTGTAGAGGCTTCGGTACGTCCCTTTCATGCCCTGCGCCTGGACCGGGGCGGAAAGCGTTCATTAGCTAATGAACGCTTTCGGCCCCGAAACGCGCGCCCTGCGCCTGGACCGGGGCGGAAAGCGTTCATTAGCTAATGAACGCTTTCGGCCTCGAAACGCGCGCCCTGCGCCTGGACCGGGGCGGAAAGCGTTCATTAGCTAATGAACGCTTTCGGGCCCGAACCGCGCGCCCTGAGCCCTGACCGGGGCGAAAGGCGTTCATTAGCTAATGAACACCTTCCGCCTCGAACCGCGCGCCCTGAGCCCTGACCGGGGCGAAAGGCGTTCATTAGCTAATGAACGCCTTCCGCCTCGAACCGCGCGCCCTGAGCCCTGACCGGGGCGGAAGGCGTTCATTAGCTAATGAACAGTTTCCGCCTCGAACCGCGCGCCCTGAGCCCTGACCGGGGCGGAAGGCGTTCATTAGCTAATGAACAGTTTCCGCCTCGAACCGCGCGCCCTGAGCCCTGACCGGGACGGAAGGCGTTCATTAGCTAATGAACGCCTTCCGCCTCAAACCGCGCGCCCTGAGCCCTGACCGGAGCGGAAGGCGTTCATTAGCTAATGAACAGTTTCGTCTTGTCCCAGGCTGCCAGGAGAACGGATGTGCAGCGTGCTGCCGAACGCGCCCTTCAAGGACCTAGTGGCTCCAGAACGTATACTGGAGCGGGCGCCAATGTGGATATGTCTCAAGTGGCCACCCCATCTGAGGCAAGGAAGGCAGCCGAGGTGGCTGCACATGATGGGTGGCACGCTAAGCTAACAGTGGAGCATGCAGCAAAGATGGATTATGAGGAGAAAGCAAAGCTGTGCAGGCAAATCGAGATGGAGCACCGGTGGCCGAACCCGATGTCGACCGACGAGGCGGCGGAGCAAGGGAGTGTGTTTCGTCTCCCCATTGGATGCCTGTACCACGCGACGGGGTACGAGGCCTGCCGGGATCAAGAGAGGGGCTGGGTGAACGAGATCAAGAACAGCAGAAAGGAGAACCCGTGGGCCCCTTTCAATGCGGGTCTTGTTGCGATCGACGATGTCGAAACCCGTGCCGAATTCTCCCTGAAAAAAGCTCTCAGGGGAGAATACAGAGGCAAGGTTTTTGGGCACCAGCACTGTTATCAAGCCACCGACGAGTGTCACGAGGAAATCCCGTTGGAGATAGCTTTCCAGTTCTTCGAGAGCAAGATCTACATCGGTCTCACGCCTGACATGATTCGGTTCTTAGGCGAGATGCAGAACCAAATCGACCAGAAGACGAAAGGCAAAGACCACACTCAGTTCATGCAAGGGCTTCGTTCGACCCTTTTCGAAAAAAATGGGGTCGTGTACAAGGTTTACCGAGAAGCGTTGATCTCCGAGTTCGTCGCCGGTGTCCCCGAGGACACCGAAAAGGGTACCTCTTATCAACCTGGGTATTACGAGGTCGGAGGGCTGGTGCAAAAAATGGCGGAGTTCGAATCAGAGCATGGATTTGCAGTCCCGGATATCGAGAAATATCCCAAGGGATTCCAGTACATCGAGGATGTGGAGACGTCTGAGCGCGAGGAAGACCTTGAGACCCTCCCTGAGGTAGACGTGACGGTGAAGACGCTGGAGGATGACATCAACGCTCACCTCGATCGGGTCACAAGTTGGTACCCCGTAATGTCTCACTTGAACCAGTCGATGGAGACGCATGTGAAGGAAGTAGCGATGTCCAAGCATTCTGTGTTCGGCGGCGTGCAAATCAACCACTACTTCATGCACTGGACAATTGCCAATTTCCGGCCGCAGACGTGGGACCTCTGCGTTAAGATCATGGAGGCTTACAGAAGGTTTGACCTGAAGGGCATGAAAAACCCTTTGGCTTCGAAGACCAAAAAGCGCAAGGCCTCATCTTCGCCCGCTAAGGGACCCGCCAAGAAAGCTGGCAAAAAAGGCACCTCCAACCGACAGGTAAATTACTTTTTACTTTTGCTTCAAACAGTGTTTACCCCCCCAAAGCATCCTTTTCTATATTTTAAGACATTCTAAAAATGTTTTTTTTACTTGCAGATGGAAGACGAGGTGCAACGAGGAGGCGGGGACCACGGAGCGGGCTCGTCTAAAGGGGCAGGCATTTTGGTGGAAGAAGCTCAGTTTCTCCACAATGCCAAATCCATGGGTATGACGTTCTGGATTAACTTGGGCGGCTTGGCGGGGGAGGCGGAGTTCGACAAGGTGGACACGTATCTGCGCCTGATTATTCAGAAGGAGTTGTCAGTAAAAGAGGGGGGCCTGATGATAAGCCAGTTCAAGAAGGAACGCATGGTGCAGAAGCACTTGGTGTCCGCGGCGGGATTGCAAACCTGGGACGCATTCAAGGCCGAGTTCACCCCCTACTGGAGCTCCCAAGAGAAAATCGAGTCGTTGATCGGCTGCTTACCTTCAACTCAGGGGGGAGCGCGCCGGGGGGGGTCTGGGGAAGTTCCGCACGCGATCTTGAATTACGTCGAGAACGCGCGGGCGAATCTCGAAGAAGCGCAGGCGCCACGCGCGGAACACATCCTAGGCTTGCAACAGGTCGAGGTGAAAGTCGACATCAAACTCTATCGGGAGGCGCGGACCGAGGGGCCGGAGCTTAAGGTTCCAGGAGAGGCAGGCCTTGAGGAGGACGAGCCCACACATGAGACGAACGTGCCGATGTTCCCTCGTTGGAAGATCGTCAAGGGCAGCATGAGCGATATGAAGGACGTCCCGAGGCTGCCCTTCACGGGGACGATCATCGACTGCAATTACGCCCTTGACAAGGAGAAGACTCCCAACGCGATGACCAAGGAGGAGGTGCAACCGTTCCTGGAGTCTTTCAACGCCAAGACCACCGCCCCGGCATGGACAGTCGCTATCTTTTGCGGTTTCGTCCAACAAAGCGATTTCCTGGAGGTGATTGACAATTACTGCTCCGGCCGCGCGGAGCGGTTCTTCTGGCACAAGCAGAACGTGAACATGAACCCCAACAGGACCGTGCGCTACAATGACGTTGAATGTGGCGTCCTGGGGTACCATGTAAAGAGCGATGCCCAGGGGGAGTCTACTAAAAAGCCGGAGTGGATGTTCAACTTTGATACTGGAGAAGGTGAACGTGTGAGCCGCGCGTCACTTTTGCGCGGCTTCCCGGTTGTGCACCAGATGTTCAAACGCGACAACAAAGCCGTGAATAACCATCAGAAACCCCAAGCTCTGTTGATGGAGCTGATCCAGTGCCACATGCTCGGTGACAATCCGGGCAAGATGGATGAGAACGGCCATCCACTCAACTGGATTCTCGACGCTTGCTGCGGCGTCGGCTCGACGTCCATGGCCGCCATGAGGTGTGGTATGAACGCGATCGGCTTCGACCACGACCAGTTCATGGTCAGCTCTGCGCAGCAACGGCTGATCAATTTCGACAACGAGCCCGATCAGGACGCCGAGACGAAGCCAAAACAGAAGAGCGAACCGACGGCGAAGGGCAAGGAAGCGGCCACTGCCGAATCTGAGGAAGAAGAGAATGATGCAGATGAGGAAGATGAGAATGATGAATAAAATAGTAGGATTTGTCGACCGCCCTGACTGATAGTATCAGTCATGCCTCGACGGTATAGGGTGAAAAGTACTCTACTCGTAAACATTTGAATAAAGAATGATACATGTATGCATATTTCGGTGTTTTCATTGTACGCATACTGCACTTTTCTACCGTGTTGCCTTTATGTATCCCTATTTCGCGCATAAATATCACTAAACCCTGATTTTTTTTGAAATATATATAAATCCAAAAATGCCATATGATAATATCATTTTCATCGAATAGTGTGTTCTGGGAAAACCCGCAGTAAAACGGACTCGTTGCCGCCACCGAGAAGGTCTCCTTTCAAGCCGACGTTTCCGGGGGTAAGGTCCCAACCGGGAATAGTGTGTTCTGATATCGTGTTCTCATGATATTGTGTTTTGACATAGTGGAGGGATATTGTGCGTGTTCGGATATTGTGTTTTCATATTGTGTTTTGGCATAGTGCAGGGATATTGTGTTCTGATATTGTGTTCTACTTATGTCCTCAGAGATAGTGTATTGCTGAGATATATGTAGAGTGATATGTGGTGTATCGATATGTATGCATGCAGGGTGGTAAACGGAAGCAGAAAGCTGGACCTGCTGCAGTGGATACACCCCCCGAGACAATGCAAGGTTGGAGGGCTATAGTGGACCTGGAACTGTTACGGAGTTTCGTGAAGACGGTGGCTTGTTGTCGGTGGTGCAGAAAAGGTTAGTGCCCTACAACTTGGTCGGTATAACGGTTACTGCAGAGCTGCTGCAAACTTGCTGTAGACATGAAATAGTGTTCTGTAGTTGTTGAAGTGTCCCAGTGCTCGGAGGACCACGGTGATTTTTTTCTTCGGGGGGGCTCTGCCCCCCGCACCCCCGGTTTGGACCCTCCCGGGGGGGTCCCTACCCCTCCCTCCCGTACTTTTTCCAAACCGGGGGTGCGGGGGGCAGAGCAAGCTCTGCCCCTTTTCCTTTCTTACTTAGATGTACTCCGCCATGCTTGCAGGTGACCTTAACATTGTGCACACGAGCGTCGGCCCAAAGATCACCATATCCGGCTTAGCCCAAGTGGTGCACTTTAAGTGCTCTTACTGTCAGCACACCTGCACTTTCGAGACTAGCAAGCCCTTCCCCGACTACGAACGCCTCTCCGAGATCAACGTTCTCCAGGCCGTCGGGGAGCAAGCTGCTGGGTTAGGGCCGCGGAAGGTGGAGAAGTTCCTCACCACCCTAGGTATCCCGTATACCTTGCACCGGACCAATCACGCTCAGCATCAACATCGTGTCGGCCAAGTTGTCATGACCATGGCGAAGGAGTCTTGCCAAGCCGCCCTGGAGAAGGAGGTGCGCCTCTCCATGGAGGCCACCCAGAAGGGTCTGGTGCAAAGCGACATGGTGCATCTCTGCTGCACGGGCGACCAAACGTGGCCTACCCGTGGATCCGGCCGAGCTTACAGCTCATATTGTGGGGTCTTCACCGTCATGGGATGTTTCAGCGGCAACATCATCTTCTCCGCCTTGTTCGACAAAATGTGTACCACTTGCGAGCGGCATGAGAAACTGCTGAAGCGTCAAAAGCCGACCACTACGACCGCTATTGGACCTCGCAGCGTGGTTGGCGCTACCCATCCTCAAAGTGCCCGTGGACCGCGCAAAGCCCGTGCACTACCCCCCTCCTCCCTCCCCTTTCCTACCACACCACGCCGTCCTGGGCTTCTCCCTGGCTACCCTGATCACATCTGCTACCGGGGAGCCACCTCTATTTATGGCGGAAGGGAGCCGTCGTATCGAGGCTCCTCCAAGGCTCAAGAGCCTAAGGGAGCCGTAATGGCACAACGGGATATCGGGCGCTACTGCATGCCGGTCGGTAGTGACCTGGAAGGCATGAGTTGCCGGATCCGGTACTTCACCGCGGACGAGGATAGTGCGATGATCGCGGCCATGAATGGAATTAGTCCGATGCACACCGACATCCCAGAGGACCTTACTCCCGTGGACAAAAACTCCGATCCCAACCATTTGCAAAAGCACGTGTATGAGGAGATGGAGGCCGAGAAGAAGAAGTGGAAACTAGAGGTGACTACCGCCCGCACCAATTGGGAGAAGGCTACGCGCCGAGCAAGCTTGGGGGCTGAGGCTGCTGCTCCCCAGGCGGCCGTGGGGGCTGAGGCTGTTGCCTCCCAGGCGGTTGTGGGGGCTGAGGCTGCTGCCTCCCAGGCGGCCGTGGGGGCGGAGGCTGCTGCCTCCCAGGCGGCCGTGGGAGCAGAGGCTGCTGCCTCCCAGGCGGCTGTGGGAGCAGAGGCTGCTGCCTCCCAGGCGGCCGTGGGGGATGAGGCTGCTGCCTCCCAGGCGGCTGTGGGTGCTGAGGTTGCGGCTCCCCAAGCGGCCGTGGGGGCTGAGGCTGCGGCTCCCCAGGCGGTTGTGGGGGCTGAGGCTGCTGCCTCCCAGGCGGCCGTGGGGGATGAGGGCAAGGGCAAGAAGAAGGGCCGGACCAAGGGCAAGGGCAAGAAGAAAGAGAAGGATGATGGCCCTCCAAAGTGGAAAGATGGGCCCTTCTCCAAGAGCAACATCGACTACTTCAACAAGATGTACCGCTATGTGGTGAAGGGGGTGGCCGCTGTAGAGGATTTGCCCGCGTTCGGCACGGTGGAGGACAAGATCAAGTTCATCCAAGGCGCCTTGCTGAACATGGTGGACCACGCGTTCAACCGAGACCCCGAACATCTTGGATGTAAGAAGCACCGGAACCCGATGCCGGATGGGACTTGGCAGTCATGGTGCGGGGTGGAGGGCGGGGATCCGGAGTACCGGACACATCTGCCAGGGGGCAAGTGGCTCGAGGGGGAAGAGTACTACCGCAGAGTCCGAAAGGTGATCCTAGCCAATGCTTCCCCCCAACAAATCAAGAAGCAGCTCCACAACTTTAACACTAACGCCATAGAAGGGTGGAACGGTATGTTCTACCATGCATACCTTCCGGGAGGGAAAGGACAGCAGACGGGCCAGGGTGCAATCTTTCACTACAGCGCGGCAAACTGCATCTGCAGCAAGAATGATGGCCAAAGTTATCGGCAAACCGTTGTCTCTAGATTAGGCATTGATGTGCCTTTTTCCATGAAAGGCCTTGACCTAGAGCAGTATGCCATCCGCGTGAAGGCGGCGGAGGAGCGGCGGAGCCGGACCCACAAGAGGCGCAGGCTGCAGCGAAAGGAGGAGGCCGACAAGAGGAGCCAATATGCCTCCTGCCAAGATGCAACCAATGATAGCCGAGGCCGTAGCATAGTTAGGAACTTGGAGGAAGAGATTTAGACAACTTAAGTGGTGTCAAACTAGATTACATGGGGGTATCAACAAATTTCACCCCTAGCCCATGTTTACTATGCAATTTACAGACTTTGCGGGGGTCTCCGATATGGACATGTATGTAATGTATCCAAGACTATAAGTGATGCCACAATGGTAAATAGTAATAATGGATACGTAAGGAAATAATTGTGTTTAGGGCTACCAAGAGCACATTGGATGCCGGTGACAAGATGATACATGATTTATTTAGGCAAAATGTTGAAAATCTGACTGTTGCAGCCGAGTTTGGGTATTAGAGTTTGACTAGTTATAAACTTTCACTGCATGCCGGATATGGCTAGGGGTGTTGGATGACATATAAACAACCCCAAAAAAGTGCTCACTCAATTAGTGGGGGCTGGTTTTTTTAATATGCCGATTTTGGTGATCTCTGGCAGAAAAGTTGCACTGGCAGAGACTTTTCTCGGATTTTCTCGAAAATGAACCCCCAACTTTTGTCGTCAATTTTTTATAAGGAAATTAACTCCCTATTGATAGGCACTTGCTATTTACTTTTTCAAGTGAAAGTTTTTAAATTGTAATTTCGGGGCTCCTTATTGTGAACAAATATTTGCAGTTTTCTGCTGGATTTCCGAAGTGTTTTGTAAGAAAAATAGTCAATAAACTTGAATCTAGACATTTCTCAATTTTTTTTGGCAATCTACATGACTATACCTTCAAGTTCATCACTCACACCTACCCCAAATTCCCATTCCCCGAATTAATACATTTTTTGGCGAAACCCCCCCCAAAAACCCCTATTTACCGCGGCACCCTACCCTTAATCACCATAGCTTGTGAAACCTTACAGAGGGGTGAAAGTCAGTGTCCCCATGACATGTCATGTCATGTCGTGTCGTGTCCCATGTCCGTGTCCTCGTGTCGCTGTCGTGTCGCTGTCGTGTCATGTCATGACATGACAGGACTCAGGAGATTCAGATTGCAGATTCCGAGATTGCAGATTCAGATTGAGATTCCAAGATGCTAGATGGTAGATCTGAGATTCAGATTGAGATTCCAACTTTCCAAGATCGAAGATGGTAGATCTAGATGCCAGATGCAAGATAGGGAGTGGCAGTTGCCCTTTTTTCACTCTCGACTCTGAAGCGTTGAAGCGATCCTTCGCTTGATCGTTTCGTAGGAAGGATCCCCTCGCCTGCTCTAACGTAAGGTGCTCTGTCTGCCTCTCCTCATCCTAAGATCCTTTTGAATCGTCGCGAATCTGTTTCAAAAAGTCTAGGATGGTTCTTCTTTCACGGGTGTATCTGACAATTCCAGGCCTCGGGCCTAGGCCCTTAAGGCGGCGGGGCAAAGTGCGCCGACAACCGATACTTGTACTCTGTTCCCTTCCATACTTCGTTTCGTCTCGCCGGAGAAACAAAGTGCGTCCGTGAACTGTGCAAGCATATCCTTTGTACACGCTACTTCGCATAGGGGTTGCGTGCTTTTCGTTTCTATCAGAAAAAGTTCATTAAAGCCTAATATCTTTCTACGTATTTATCAAATTTTCCGGTGCCAAGTCTTGTGAGGTGGTATCGACGCCTCTTGCATCTGCCGCAAAAAGCCTGTGATTACATCGTGCTCGCCATCAATTACAACAGCGCCCATAACAGGCCTTCAACCCTCCGAATACAATGTCCACGAGAGACGACTTGATCCTGTTGGAATCAGTGTTTCCTGGGTGTGATACTCTAATCCAGGGAAACCCGTTGGAACTCTCCCAGCAGCTTCAGGCGACAAAGAATGTGTCAAAGGCGTTGGTAGCAATTTTGTGTCGCCAGTTCCAAGTTAGTCGATCGCAAGAGGAGGATATGGAGAAAATCAGGGATTCTGTTGACGGCGCCTTCGTTTTGGCTAGTGCCGCCCTTGTATTTTTCATGCAGGTGAAAGCCCTCTTCAACGATAGCCAGAAGCAAGAGTCGCTGTGCTTTTGCGAATGGGCAGCACATTTGTGCTGTGTAAATTTCCTGCACGCTGTGCTGTGATAGCTGATAAAGTTGGCACGCGGTGAATGCAGGCTGGCTTTGCTATGTTGTGCGCGGGATCTGTGCGCGAGAAAAACTGCATGAATATCCTCCTGAAAAACATCCTTGACGCGTGTGTTGGCGCTGTGGTATTTTATCTAGTGGGTTTCGGCTTCGCATACGGCACTGGGAGTCGCACAAACAGTTTTATCGGCAACGACGATTTCTGGCTGCAAGACATCACAGAGAACCACTCGTGGCACTTATTTTTCTTCCAGTGGGCTTTCGCTGCCGCCACCGCCACCATCGTCAGCGGTTCCGTTGCTGAGCGCTGCTCTTTCCAGGCCTACATCTTATACTCCATGTTTCTCACCGGCTTCATCTACCCCGTTATCGTACATTGGATATGGTGCGGAGAGGGTGAGTACTTTTGTAGTTCACAGAGCCAATGCTGCGCCGATAAGAGTTGCGCTCTTGCGGCTCGGTTCCCTACAAAACTTCACCTAGTAGGGTAGCGTACCGACTAAGTGTACCCACGTACAGCAAACTACACTGGAACCGTGTTGGTGACGAATTCAGATACTGGGACTTACACAGTACGCTTGCTTGAAAGCTGCCTCTCGAAACCGAAAGCTGTGTACTGTGAGGACAAGATTTCGGAAAGCAGTAAACTGTATGTGTTGCTAAGTGCGCAAACAAGTGACAAAACTGACCATCTGAATCTGAGCATGAGCTCCTCATGAACTGAAGGAGCAAGATACCACGCAAATATGACGGTATGGCTTGGTGGATGGGTAGGTAGGGAAGGAAGAAGGTAGATATAAATGACTATGGAATGTTACTTGGCCTTGGAAATGATGGACATCCCTTGTGTGCAGGATGGCTGACTGCCTTCGCAACAAACGGCTATGGCGTTGACAAAGCCAGCTTGCTGTTCAGCTCAGGCATGATCGACTTCGCAGGCAGCGGCGTAGTGCACATGACCGGTGGTTTGGCGGGACTCATGGGTGCAACCATTATTGAGCCTCGCTCGGGACGATTCAACAGTGACGGCTCGCCGAATACCAATTTCCATGGCCACTCCATGACCCTCGTCGTACTGGGAACATTTGTGCTCTGGTTCGGTTGGTATGGCTTTAATCCAGGATCTCAGCTGGGCATTTCCACGCCCCTCAGTCTCCTCATCGTCGGCCGCACTGCCGTCACAACTACACTTTCAGGTCAGTTCAGGACTTCCACTTATGGTGGCTTAGCTTATTGTGCTGGAACAGTATGAAACGTATTCGAATCAAGATGCTCAGTGCAGTTTAGGGCTGCTGGCATACAAGCGCGTCTGCTGCACATCGGCAGTCCCTGCGCTGAATGATTCACTCGGTCAGTCTCGGGGCGCATGCGTTCTCCAGGTTTCCCGTGCAATGAAACCACTTTAGCTGCGCAGCAACATGAATGGGCCAGTGCAGTGCTTCTTCGGAAATATTTCAATCCTGTTGTAGGCTCGTGCATAATCCGTATTCTCACCGGTGCAGATTCGTCCACGTTTGGCAGGTGCTTCGTCTGGAGTCACAGCTCTACTGCTCGCAAAGTACAAGGTGGGCACCTGGGATCTGAATGTGGTATGCAACGGAGTGCTTGCGGGACTGGTCAGTATAACCGCCGGCTGTTCAACTGTCGAGCCTGCCGCCGCGATCTTGTGCGGCTGCATTGGTGCTTTTGTTTTCGATCGAGCTTGCGATTTGCTTCTTCGTTGGCATATTGATGACCCTCTCTCTGCGGCACCAATGCACGGTTTCTGCGGAATTTGGGGAGTCTTCTTTGTTGGTTTGATGGCAAAGAAGCAATATGTGGAGCAAGTGTACGATCGTGATCGCGCGGATGACACGCCATATGGTCTGTTTTATGGTGGAGGGGGCGAGTTGCTCGCCTGCCAGATAATCGGAATTGTTTGCATCGCAGTTTGGACGTGTGGGCTCATCGCACCATTTTTCTTAAGTTTGAAGAGGATGGGTCTGTTACGTGTTAAACTCTGTGATGAGTCTGTGGGTCTGGATGAATCACACCATGGGGGCAAGGCATACTATCAAGATGATGCTCCGGCAGGAGCCGTCGGTGTAGTGTCAGAGGTACTCCCCGATGCTCGAAGTCAAGACACAGTCTTACAGAGCCATTCGAAGCTTTCTGAAATGCTACCAGGTGCCTCTTGTTAGAATGTACGGTCACTTTAGCAGGATTTGAGATCAGTGCATACAAGGCTTTTACGCAGGAGCTCCATCGATACAATAAATGGTGCACTTGGAGAATTTAGTGCACATCACCCACCAGATATTTCTTCGTATATCATATGAGTCGGCATGTAAAAAGCGTCAAAGACAAATAAACAACATGCAAGACGGAAAAAGTACTACTGAAAAAGTAAAAACGAAAACAAACAAATTTGCGAAGCAACTCAAATCTAGACTATACTCGGAGGCGGGTGCAACCATGCTCACTCTCGATAGTCGTAATAAATGTCAAATGTATGTCAAATGTGGGAATACCAAAACCAACCGTTTTCTTATAAAATCGACCGAGCAAAGAAATTGAATATATGCAAAGCCCGGTATCGGTTAGGAGAAGTGGTGTCGAAAAGTTTTCGAATGCTTTTCGGTACTTGGCGGATCGATCTCAAAAAGAGATCTCCACTAGGCCATCTGACCGTAGGATTATGTGCGCGACAGTGCTTCGCTTTTTGCATCCCAACATGCCATGCCATAACGCGTGGGTGGCGTCGCGGTAAATGTACGCGACTGCAGCGGCACCGTCATCGTTAGCGTCTGGCGATCGTGAGATCGGAAGCTCGTCTGTGTCGCCCGTTGGGAATCGCGCTTTGCTGCTGCTGCTGCTGATTAAGTAAGGTAAGTAATTTGGCCAGGTTCCAAATCATAAGGAGCAGAGGTCCGTTGTCAAATTTCCCCTATCGATCGATTGCGATAGTTGTGGTTACCTTTATCGATCGATAATGCTCAATAATCGCAAACAAACTCGGTGATCATCGAGTCTATATTAAATTGTATATACGATATTTGCACAACGGCACATCATAGGGTACACATCATACGATTTGCGCACATCATATACGGTGTACACACATCATCAGGTTTTGCTATATTGCTTAATGCAGGAGTCTCAAGTCGTTGAAGTCAAAACTGATTTTTCTGAAATGAAAAAATGGTGTACGTAACGTCTCGCAAAAAGTCGTACAATATTTGAGTCCAATAAATAGTCATTTGCAATGCCGGCAATCCGCCCGATATCCGCCTGTTCCCGCATCGCGTCCCCATTTTTTGCAATATACAACGGTTGTGGGACGTTTGCTTTTTGTTGTTTCCCACCGGAGATCTGGACGCGAAACAAGTGAGTCGGTGTGGGTGGCGAAATAGTGGTTGTGTCAACAATTGTGTCCCCCCCTGCTCCGCTATTACATGTTACGCCCCTTGCGTTATACGGATATAGTGTCATGTCACGCGATACGGTCACGCTGTGTCTTTGACGGTGTCACCCATACACCATACCTGATACCATGTACGCATGCGGATTACATGATGTTACCAGGCATTGAGTCTGAGTCTATGGAATGTCGTCGTCAAAAAAATCCTCGGATGAAACTTTCCTCGTCGCGGCTATCGATATAAAGTGGGGTGCACCATGCTCAAAGCCTCAAACCCGGTCTCAAAAGTGAATTTGGGCATCGGACCGCTCGGATACTGCCGGTCAAAGTTGACGTTGACCATTCAACGGTCATATGACTCTCCGAACATGTGAGGGCCAAATTCCAATTTTCTGCGCCTGCCCATCCCTTTGTGTTCAAAGCATTTGAACACAAGGGGAGTGTTCAACTTGTGTGTCTCAGACATAAACAACTTTGTTTGCGACTGCCCGACTTTGGTATCAACCTTGAGAGGTCATTGCGACTGAAATAAAGAAGCTATGTACTTTCGTTTTAGATCAAGATGACCGAATGACGATGACCGCAAACTTGAATAATTTTAGACCAGTCATTACATCTCGATCGGATTCTGAATATCGGAAACATGATGACGCCGATGACCAGGAAATTTTGGCATGACTGCTTTCTCATATTTTAGACCAATGAATATCGAGTATCTAATTATTGTAGGATCGAGCAAGAGACTGCCTACTTGAATTATCATCGATAACTTCGTTCATGAATTCATTTCTTCAAAAATTTAGACGACGCATGCACCCGCTCCACTTCAAATGATTATTCTTGATACACGTATACGGAAAAAATCTCAGATATCAAAAAATTGTACACAAGCTTGTGCAAATAGGCAATACGGGGAAAACCACAATATCATACAAATAGATACAAGCATAAACCAAACTTCATCCAAGCGTCCGTGGCGGGATAAACAGGCGCCGTGAATATATTATCAATATACAAATAAACACTGCAAAGTTGGACAGCAATGCGAGTGTACGTAATAGCGGGTTGTGAGTGCAGTCTCTGTAAGAAGATCTGCTGAAGCACAACGCTTCCTCACTTTTGTACCATA
>LGRX02013737.1:0-27116 GCA_001247695.2 Cymbomonas tetramitiformis
GACCCCCTTCCTCAACGTCTCCAAATACCCCCTTTATTCTTCGACTTCCTTCCCCACCGCTCAGACTCAGCCACCCCTCCACTCACCCGGCCATGGCTGTTTCTCCATCTTCTAGAGTTTTTAGCTTAGCACCTAGCCTTTTCTCTAGATGTCACCCTGCTGAAAAGTGGGTTGAGCCCCTTTGTGGGCGCGCTATAGTAGAGGGAGTAGCCCCTGGTGTTTTCACTAGCCTGCTTTGCAGGGTTACCGCACTCTCAGGACTTTGTCCCCTTTGCTAGCGTAAATGTTTTATTATTATTATTATCAGGATGTGGCATCCGAATAACAGCTGATAACTGTTGGGTGACCGCCATGCAAAACCTTCCAGCCGTCGCCCACACCATTAGCCTCGCCTCGCATTATTCGCCTCACCCTGTCTCTATAGTCATTTCATCATGGGTACTTCTACGAGATCGCACACTGCGGCCGCACGCCGCTCACTGGTTACCATTTTCGACGATGCCGCAGCCAGGCATGCCACCACACCAGCCACCCCTACGGTTGCGACTGCCCCGGCTGCCCAGTCCGCGGGGGCGGTCTTCCTCGATGCGGTCAGACGTCTGGCGAAGGAATCCTTCGACGAACGTGCCGCCAAGCTCGTCATTAAGAAGGTCTACGACGACAAACATGGACGTTTTGATGGTACGGAGTCGAACGTCAGCTCCGTTTTCGCCCGTCTGGTTCTGGCGCTACGGGACATTTTCGTCACTGAGGAGTCCGCGTTTTCCTGGAGGATGCCACGCTGCCCGTTCGCGCCGAGGCGAACAAGCTACTATTTTCGACACTGGAATTCATCATCGCTCCGGTGTCGCCCGCGGCGGACTGGATGGAGTCTTCGGCGGAGACACACCCGTTTGATGGGAAACGGGTGTTGCTGGAGATCGCCAGAATGCTTCTGGATTCCGGCGGACCCTTTCAGGGCACCGCAGACCTTCTGGCCATCAAGATCACCCAGTTCGACCCGTCGCGAACTATCGCCGCCTTCAACGCCGCTCTCCGGTCCGCTCGACGGAAGAGCACCCTCGACGACATGGAGGTCAAGTCCCTGTTCATCAAGTCCCTCGACCCGGTCTTCTATGCCCCGGTTGTCAACCGGCTTTTGCTACACGACCAACGTGCGGCGGAGTCCCTTGCCACCATTCAGCAATGGACCCGTGAGTGCTACATACGCACAAAACGGGACGGACTCGCACGTCCCGCCTGCTGCGCGCACGTTCTCCGCCCTCACCCTGACTGGACAGGGCGACGACGAGGACTTCAAGACCATCTTCAGCGAGCTCCGCGACCAGCTCTTCGACATGAAGAAGGAGATCAAGGCACTTCACAGCCGTATCGACGACACGAAGGGCTTCACGACCCGCAGCGACAATAAGAACGCCATCGGACGCGGTGGACATGGTGACGGGGTCCGCTTCGCGGCGAAGCCTCTTTCCGAGCACGGCAATTTCCCGCAGACCTTCCGTGGGAAGCCTTCGGGGAAGGTGGCTTTCCAGAAACCCACCGGTACGTTCGATCCTCTGTGCAGGAACGTACCCGACGTGCTCCACTACGGCGGAGAAACATTGGCATCGGGACTGCCCGAACGGCGGGCCACGCGGACATGTTGGCGCACACGGCTTCAGCATTGCGGACGGCGAGAACGACGTCTTCTTCGCCACGCTGTTCCAGGACGCCATGGACAACAACGACGCCGCTCGTTTCGACGCCGTCTGCTACATTGCAGACGGCAAACCGGAGATCTACGACACCGTCTCCGCCTTCTCCTTCGCTGTCGCCGAGGAGCGGGTGCCCGACACCATCGACGAGTATCTGGAGTGCCGCCAGCCCGCTGACGCCCGCTTCGGGGTTTGCGCGGTTGGTGGTGCTGTGAACATCAACAACTTCAAAGTCCATGACGAGGTCCATGCCGACGCTCTGGTCGTACCACCGCCGCCAGCACCGCCCTCCGCTCCGCAGTCGGTGGTGTCCGACGAGGGGATGTACCCCGTCAGCGCGTTGCACGCGCACGAGCCGCACATGTCCTTCATGGACAAGTTCGCGGTCGAATTGGACCTCACGGGACCGGAGCCGACCCTTGCAATGCACAGCATGGGGGCCGTTGCGCCCGTGGACTCGGTATCAGTGGCAGCAGACGACTCCGAGGATGACGACGAGTGTCTTCCGCCACCGCGGCGGGCCTTGGGATGCGGCAGACCACCGATGGGTTTTGGGTTCTCCGCCCTCACATCTCTCGGAGTCTGCTTAATGTTCGTTGTCTGTGCAATTGCCATGCCTTCCCGAGGTCACTCCGCGCGAGCATCATCGGCAACAGAGCACACCGGCGACGAGGTCGGTGGTGCTGGGGTGCTGACGCCCGCAGCCGTCCCGCCGGCGCTCTATTGGCTCCCGGAGGGATGGTACCCCAACGATCATGGCGGTTACCTCGGCACCCTTTGGACATACCCGAATCCCTCCCGATTGTTCCTCCCGGGTCCCTCGCAGCCGCCCGTAACGGGTCCGACTTTGGGCCATGCCCAAATTTCGCGATTTTTTTTTGAGAAATTTGGGTCAAATTTTAGGCCGAGAAATCTAAAAGATTTCTCGAGAAATTTGGGTGATTTTCGCGAAATATCGCGAAATATCGAAATATCGAAAAGAAATATGCGCGAAATATGGGTCAATATTGCCGAGGGCGGCGTGTCATATCATCATGTCAATGTCATGTCACGGCATGTCATGTCATGAGTCTCAGCTCAAAATTCAAAAAGCTAGTTCCTACAGGCCAGCCGACTTGACGTCGAGCGCCGTGAAGAGTCCTTCACCTCGACCTGAATTATTATTCACTCATTAGAGCCGTGTTACGGTAGAGCCTCTCATACTGATAAGCGATAACACAGAAAGGAGAACGATGAATTCGGGACTTGTGGATTACGATTCGTCGGATGACAACGATAGTGTCATCGACCTAGCACCCGCTTTACGTTCAGTGCACTGCCATGAGATGGTCGGGTACCATGCTGAGTGTGAGACGCAAGACGAAGCGATAGACACGGGCAGCGTTCTGCGACCACCTTCGAGGTTAGAGCGCGCCTTCGAGAAGAACAGGCTTCAACCTTTAGTGAACCCGTTTATCAGCCAGCGACGAGGAGGATCAGGACCTGCTGAAAAACATGTTCGGAGAGGACCAATCGAGCTGTCTTGCTGATTACTTGCAAGGATCCCTAATGCTTAAGTACAACAAGCGCATGTGAATAATTTAAGTATTCTGGCTGCAGTATTCATTTGTTGTTTGTTCCCACAGTGCATAGTGTTCGTGATACTAGGATTTGCGATAAGCATCACATTTCAAGGTTGCCTTGTTTCCCCTTGCCCTTGTTGGCAACGACAAACACGGTAGCCCCACCAAACCTCAATTGTGATGCCTAAGCAAAACCTATTGTTGTAGTCTCAGAACCGGTTTCGTTAAGTACGTAGTCTTGAAAGAAACCTGCTCGTTATCGATCATATTACATGTAGGTTTTACAGCTCTGAAGGTTGCCAATTGGTTGCCAAGCTGAACAAATTAGTATCAAATAGGTTCTAACTGCATATCACAACTTGTAGTGTTGCATATCGAGATATCGTATATGTAGGGGTGTCAGAAGGGCATACCCCGCCTGTTCCCGCACGGTTTCAAGCCCCCAGGAGTGTTTTTTTAAAGTCGAGAAATATCCGAGAAATTTGGGTCATTTTCCTAGGCTGAAAATTTTCCGAGAAATATACGAGAAATTTGGGTGAAAACTCGAGAAATATGAGAAAGAAATTTGGGTGATTTTAAAAGAAATATGGGCCTAGGGCAAGTCCGACTGTTACCGTGCCGCCCTCGCCGGCGGGTGGTTCTCCGCCATCGCCGGTCTACGTGCCACCCGCCTGGGACGGGGGGACCGGGGATGAACCTTCTTCTTCAATCCAGCACCGGGCCGGGCTGGTTGCACCCGGTGCAACGAACTGGCTGCGGCGACATCGGCACATCCTCAACTTTCTCATTTTGCTCTACGCATGATTTGTCAAACAGTGGTACCGGCTCTCCTGGGCGCTGTAACAATGGCACCGGCTCTCTCGGGCACTCTCGACGTGGCTAGAGTTGACGAGATTGAGATTAGCCTGCCTCCCTGAGATTGTGATGCTGTTGGTTCAGGTTGCCCCAAGATGGGCGTGATTTAGGGTTTTAACTGTATCTGTATTCTGCAGAATGCCTCAATGACTGCTAGTTTCAGGAGTTACCCTGCCAGAAAGGACAGGTTCTCCTGTAGGATGCTTATTTCCACCGAAGCTGAGTAGGTGTTTGTTTCAGTTCCGTGACCACCTAGTTTGCCAGTCACCACCCTAGGTGGTGTGTTGGAAGTGACGCCCCGACTGTCATTCATATAGTTAGGGTGTATGACTGTCACCGGTCCCGGAACCCTAGACCCCGAACATATAACGGGAAGACTGAGTATTCTCACCGGTTATCTATTCTGATTATCTGTCTCACCGAATATACAGTCCAGCTGATATATTCAGCAAGTATCGATAGTGCCGACTTCGCGACATATCGATAGTATCGCTACTATCACTATCAGTCGATCCCGTGAATTTGACTATCGTGAAATATCACTATCAGTCGATTCGTCGCCTGCCACTACATATCACTATCAGTCGACTCGAATATGCGAACTATCATTATCAGTCGATTTGAACGTACACGACTATGTCATCAGTCGATTGGTCGGCGGATTTCGAGGTATCGATTTCGAATTCACGTGTCACCACTATCGTTCGACAGCAAGGCCATTTTACAAATATTATTACCTAGGCCGCCGTCACGCGACGACGCGAGGCTTCCCGTCACAAACCTTAGTGGCTACTATCCAAATTCATGGTCCTCCCACAAGGACCAACGCGCGATGACTATTATGAGTGCCACATGGATCTTTGAGGCGTATACGTGCTTTTGGCATCATATTTATGAGTCAATTGAATAATTTCCCTACAGGATCGTCCACGCGTGTGCTAGAGGGGCGTGCTTAAAGGGTGCGCTTTTGATATGTTTTTTATCGAAATCGTCGAAAAAAAGATGGTCCTCCCACAAGGACCATAGTCTTTAATCGTCCTAGCGGTTGCATGGTGCGCGGTAGTGTTGGTCGCGCATGGTCGCACACCTTGAGTTTATGACCAAATATGAAAACTTAGTTGGATAGTCCACACTCTAGTCGCCATCTGAGCTCTCGTTTACCGTGGCGGCTGATCACTCCCGAGTGAAATAAGAATTTTGTGATTTTTGCACTTCTAATTTTCAATTCGCGTCAAGCTAACGAGTGCACATCGCTCACATACTTGCCCATATGGCTTATGTTAAGCTTTCAAAAAATCATTTTATGGATATACTTCAAAAGTTTAAGCACCATACGCTCCTACTACACTGTGAATGCACTCTAGCGGGCATCGTGGATAATGGGTCATGTTTGCACCGATTATCCCATTCCGTCCGGCTAAAAGACCGACTAAAAAGGTGTACGGTTGTTAATAAGCATTAGAGATGGCCAATATATGCACTCCAACATGACGTATGGCCCAAATATGATGGGGACATGTGTATAAGATCGATATGATCGCATGGACGCAGGTGTAGCCTGCACATACTATTCCCAAAAAAATATTGAAAATATCGTATCTTTTTGTGCCTTTTTGAATTTTCAGAAAAAATGCAATCTGAAAAGTTGAGGGTGCTTGTCGCAAATGCGAACGCCATGGATATATTGGGTGGATCCAGGCCGGACCAAGCATCGAAGTAATTAATACAGTATATGTCCCATTGATACTAAAAATCATTGGGCGCGCCTTCTAGATCCGAACCAATGCCCACTTAAATTCTTGCAACATTGGTCCTTGTGGGAGGATCCCATGGTCCTTGTGGATAGTAGCCATTAGACAGTCTTGAGACCATAAAACAATCGTCAAGCACAAAAGCCCGGCATCGATCATGCCTACACACAAGACGAACCCACGCAGGGGACAGAAGCGTCCACAAGATAATAGTGGAAGTGTAGAGTCCGAAACTCCAGGCTCAGGAAAACTTGGAAAAAGATCGTCCTTTCGGCCGGTCGTCAAGGTGCAGGGTACCGGAGATGTCAAGCTAAATAACACGTAGTTCTGAGTAGTTGATATCCTTCGTTGTTGATATCCTGCGTGTGTGGGTAGCACTCACTGCGGTAAACCACTATCGGCACTATCGGTATGATTGAACTATCGTTGATTATTGGTTAAGTAATCGCACTATCACTATCAGTCAATGGTGAAACTTTCACTATCACTATCAATCGATAGTAACTTTCGTGAAAATCGGTATCAGTCGATTCCATAGCATTCTACTATCACTATCAATCGAGTTGGGCTTTGTAAACTATCAGTATCAATCGATTCGAATTGTTGAGAAGTCGGGAAATATCGATCCCTCAAATCTTAGGCGATACTGGCCCTTGGCCCCTATGACAGATATCTAGGTACAGTAAAGACCGGTATATAAGAAGCTCGGCTATAAGAAGCCAGCCGCTGGCTTTTTGCCCAAAAATTAAGAAGCCGGCTAAGAAGCCAGCCGCTGTAAAAAAAAAACGGATGGCGATAAAAAAAATGCCATTTTAAGAAGCTATACCGCTGGAATTTCGAGAAGAGGCTACATTAAAACGATCGATTTAAGAAGCCGTATCATGAATATCGATCCAGTGAACTCGTTCTCAATTAATCGTATACAACGTATCGATATATATATATATGTGTATATATGTATATCTATACTTCGAAGAATGCAACCATTATTAAGATTCAATACACTTGAGAAGTTTTGGATGATCACAAGCACAATGCATATGCAGTACTGAAGGTACACAATAAGTATTCTCATTACGTATGCATCAAGGCATGGTATCGGTTGTGGGCGGTCTTATGCGTCCATAATTGCATTGTGTATGATTGTACTATTACAGGCACTGTACAGTGTACATGACAATAGTTTCTAAGAAGAACCGAGTTTCTTGAAAGCTACCCACGAACCAAACTTATAGCTGTCTACCTCAGGCAAACCACCAACATTGTTCTCGTCTGTCAGCGTCGTCTGTGGATCCATCCTACAAGAGCCATGTGAGCTCCAAGAAATACACCTGAAATAAGAAGTCACCGCTGGGTCTACAAGGCTGTGTGTCGGTTTCTGGGTTTTAAAAGCCGAAATTAAGAACTTCGACGCTGGTCGACAGTCAGAAGTTGGACCCCCCAAGATTAGAAGCTGAGCGCTGGATCATGTTGGCGAATCTGGAATCAGAAAATTTTGCCGATTTAAGAAGCGGCACACGCTGGATTTGGATTTCCGATGGTCAGGATTTTGCCAAATTAAGAAACGTGCCCACGCTGGCAAAGGCAAATCCATGACCGTCGATTAAGAAGCCAGCCGCTGGCAAAATTTCCCCGGCTTCTTATATACCGGTCTTTACTGTAGCCAACACTGGACTGATGACTGACCCGCAAGTTCGTGCTGCGACACACCGAGTGTCACATGTAGCTAGACTCGAGACCGTTCCGACTCCGAGACCGTTCCGGGTATATCTAGCTTAGGGTTTATTATCTTAAGAGAGTTTATCTATATTGGTTCCAGGATTGTTGACAGGAACAGTGAAATATATATATGTAATTGACGGAGTCGGGTATATATATATATATATATATCACAGAAACCTAGAACAAAGCTGTATAGCAGGCGCTTCGGGTTTCACAGTGCGAAGATGATTGAATAATATACGGGAGGTGTTTTATTCCCTGATCTGAGCAGGACCGTGCCAGGCAAGACGGCACCGCGGGTCGAGGGGTGACACAGGCGGACAGGACTGCCACCCCCTTACAGTGGGGGGGGCTAAAGTCACTGTTCCCATGACACCACCTCACCCCGAAGAGGTGAGGTGCCAAGGCAGCATCCTAACCCTAAACCCTAGAGATACAAATGTTATAAGTCCAGGGGACAGCGAGATCCAGCTAACGAGAATGCCAAGTAGCCGACCTACAACAGTGGTTCTACGCAGGATTGAAGGGCAGGGGTCCCGATGCTCTAAGGGGTCTCTGCCGGTGCATCGGACGGTGTCACGTCGGTGATCGACACCGCCGCAGCCGTGCTGCCGGCGAAAGACGGAATCCATACAGGTGACGAGCGGAACGCCGGCCAGTCTTCCTCGTCATCGTCATCGTGAACGGCATGGAAAGCTGGCGGCGTCGCATCAGGTTGTTCTTCGTCGGAATGCTCATCGTAGAGGTCAACACCCGAGAATTGGACGGTCATGGCTGCCGCACCCGGCTGGGTGGAGTCGTCCAACGGCGGGGGCTCCAACGCCTGCAAAGAGCTGGCACGGGCTGCCGGCGGTGGCGCAGGCGGCCATGCAGACATCGGAGGAGGAGGGGCCGCCGTGGGGGCGGTTGCCGGCGCCCGCCCCGGAGCGAAGGATGCCGAACAGGAGTAAGGGCACACACCCTCGGTGTCGAGGTGGCCCGTGGTCACCGCCCACAGGCGGAAGCAGGTGACACAAACCAGTCCGGTGCCCTCCCACTGCAGGTAGCGGGCATTGCGTACCGGCTTCCACTCACCGACGGGGGGCGCCAACTTCTTCCAGCCGAGGGCATGCATGGAGCCGACGGTGGGCTTGCCACCGCCACCACCGCCGCCACCGCCCCTGCCACCACCGCCACCAGCACTACCGCGCCCGACACCACCAGATGTCGGAGGGGAAGGCGCGGAGAGGCGGGCCAAGGCGAACTCGTCACGGTAGACCTTGGCGATGCGCAAGGCGAGGGCGGCGAAGGTGAAGGGGAAGTTGGCCCCAAGGTCGCGCAACACCACCAGGTAAAGTGGTGCGACGTGGGGGGAGACGGCCGCAGAAGCTCGAAGGACGCTGTAGAGGTCCGCGACCATGTCGGCGTCGCTGTACTGCGGGTGGAGCTTGTGGTGCTTGTCGGCCAGCGTGCGGAAGGCCGCGAGTTGCGGGGCGGGGTCGACGGTCTCGTCGAGAATGACCGCCCTGAGGCGGACCCAGAAGCGATGTGCGTCGGGGTCCCCGATGCCCTCCACATGGAAACGAAGGCGCTGCAATGCGCAGCGGCCATCGCGGGGATGCACCTCCGCGGACTCCTCATACAGGGTGAGGGCAGTGGAGCGGAGGACCGTGGGGAGGACGGCATACACGAGCTCGTTGAGGACGATGTGGTAGTCGGAGTACTCGTTGTCCAGGTCCAGAAGCTTGGCGATGTCATCACGGGAAACGGGCCCGAAAACATGGGCCATGTTGGCGAGCAAGACCGCGAAGTCCGACTCAGCTTCAGGTCCATCAAGAGTGAGGCCGACGTTGCTCTTGAAGCCGTGGGTCCGAAGGAGCTTGGCCAACTCCTCGCCGTAGGAGAAGGCGTAGTCCAGTTTGTCCGCGAATTCGGTACGCTGGGAGGGCTTCACAGGCCCAAAGAGACCCAAACCGTAGGGTCAGCGTAAAATTCAGCAGTGGTGGCCGCCCGAGAGACTGGAGTCGGCTTGGTGGTCAGCTGCGACATGCGCACAATCGAGCCCCCAGTGCCGCCACGGTCGGGGCTAGCGGATGGAGTAGGGCTGGCAGAGGAATGCCCTCCAGGAGAACCCCGCGCAGCACGAAGGCGGCTGCCGAGGGAGACGCGGTCCGTGCTCATCTCTGGAAGAACGTAGCGTGGAATGACGTCGGGTTGGGTGTGCGAATGCCGCACGAAATCCGGGAGCTGGTTCCGCTCGAGGAAATGGACCGGTGCCGTAAAAAACACAAGGTTAGTGGTGAATGAAAAAGCTGGCAATGCGCGCAGCTAGGTGCAAGCAGCTTGTTCCGCTGCAAGCGGCCGCTGGTTCCGCGGGATCTAAGAGCAGTGAAAATCGAAACACCCACTGAGTGGTGAACCGATAACTTGACAGGAACAGTGAAATATATATATGTAATTGACGGAGTCGGGTATATATGGCTACTATCCCATGGTCCTTGTGGGAGGACCATAATCGATTATGGTCCTCCCACAAGGACCAATGTTGCAAGAATTTAATTGGGCATTGGTTCGGATCTAGAAGGCGCGCCCAATTATTTTCAGTATCAATGGGACATACAGTAATCACTCACCTTTAAGAAAACCGGAGATTTGGGGTCAGCCAGCTAATTCCACCAACTTGCGTACCCCCCCCGCCAGCGCCAGCGTCCTATGGAATCGGTAAGAATTAGCAAGTATTTTCTTTCAATCAGCCAGCAATTCTCTTAAAAGTCCAATGATAACACTTAAAAAGGCGACATTTTCAAAAATTTTCCGCCTGCGGCGCCAGCACCCATATTTCTTATTTTCGAGGATTCCATAGCTCAAAAAAACCAGCCAGCTTTTCTCGACAACTTCGGTACCCCCCCCCCAAAAAAAGCTGGCTGGTTTCTTATCGCCGGGTTTTCTTAAAGGTGAGTGATTACTGTATATTAATTACTTCGATGCTTGGTCCGGCCTGGATCCACCCAATATATTCATGGCGTTCGCATTTGCGACAAGCACCCTCAACTTTTTCAGATTGCATTTTTTTGAAAATTCAAAAAGGCACAAAAAGATACGATATCTTCAATATTTTTTTGGGAATAGTATGTGCAGGCTACACCTGCGTCCATGCGATAATATCGATCTTATACACATGTCCCCATCATATTTGGGTCATACGTCATGTTGGAGTGCATATATTGGCCATCTCTAATGCTTATTAACAACTGCACACCTTTTTAGTCGTTTTTTTAGCCGGAATGGGATAATCGGTGCAAACATGACCCATTATCCACGATGCCCGCTAGAGTGCATTCACAGTGTGGTAGGAGCGTATGGTGCTTAAACTTTTGAAGTATATCCATAAAATGATTTTTTGAAAGCTTAACATAAGCCATATGGGCAAGTATGTGAGCGATGTGCACTCGTTAGCTTGACGCGAAGTGAAAATTAGAAGTGCAAAAATCACAAAATTCTTATTTCACTCGGGAGTGATCACCCGCCACGGTAAACGAGAGCTCAGATGGCGACTAGAGTGTGGACTATCCAACTAAGTTTTCATATTTGGTCATAAACTCAAGGTGTGCGACCATGCGCGGCCAACAACGCGCACCATGCAACCGCTAGGACGGTTAAAGACTATGGTCCTTGTGGGAGGACCATCTTTTTTTCGACGATTTCGATAAAAACATATCAAAAGCGCACCCTTTAAGCACGCCCCTCTAGCACACGCGTGGACGATCCTGTAGGGGAAATTATTCAATTGACTCATAAATATGATGCCAAAAGCACGTATACGCCTCAAAGATCCATGTGGCACTCATAATAGTCATCGCGCGTTGGTCCTTGTGGGAGGACCATGAATTTGGATAGTAGCCATATATATATATATATCACAGAAACCTAGAACAAAGCTGTATAGCAGGCGCTTCGGGTTTCACAGTGCGAAGATGATTGAATAATATACGGGAGGTGTTTTATTCCCTGATCTGAGCAGGACCGTGCCAGGCAAGACGACACCGCGGGTCGAGGGGTGACACAGGCGGACAGGACTGCCACCCCCTTACAGTGGGGGGGCTAAAGTCACTGTTCCCATGAATTGTCTGATATCCGTGAACCGGGATATTCCAATATTAGCTGCCGAATTTTGCGAGAAACTCTCTAATGTAAGGCCGTCCGCACAACAATACCCTGCGTGCCCCCGGTTTTTAACGAAAAATATCCAACTCCGATATGCCGATCGCTAATCATATCGAAATACTCGCGAAACTAGTCGGACCAGAGAAATCACCATGTGTTTTGCTAGGGAAAAAAACTCGACGACTTCAGCGCCCACCCTCTCCAAATAATTTTCCGCTTCCATTTTTCTTCTTGAAAAAATGGTAAGTGGATATTTCTTTTTCTTCTCCATGTTTTATCAGTTTCTCCTGTTGTAATTTCTCTACAGTTTGATATGCGCCTTGCTCGCTCTCTGCGTTTTAGCAGAGAGAGTGAGTGCGCTACCTTTTTACTAACGAATCCCAGTTGGCGCTAAGAGCCACTGGAAGCCCCTTTAGGGGAGAAACAACTTAACGATTACTGAACAACAAAATTACGCTGACTTAACAACTGAAATTGCTAGAGATTTTCAGCCCATCTGTGTTGCGCTTGCCATTGCGTCCTCCACCACTGCTTTAAACGTTCGCCCTAAAGGGCGAAGGGATTATGTGCCCATTCTCTTTTGCGCTGATATGTGGGTTGGGGGAACAATTAAACAGTCAATTACACCAGAAAACGTTTTGCGAACGAGCATTGCCGACAGCAACGCTAAAGCGCGTTTGATTCTTTCAGGTGTCGCGTCATTACACACCTTACACCCTGTTCTAACAGAAGCATCAAAAAGAGCAAGTCATTATGACAAGCCAACCTTTTTCATTAACTTTACACCTGAAAATCTTTCACATTCAAGGAGGTTGGAAAGGGGTGCTTGTGAATTCTGTGAATTTCTGACTTCAGTGTGTGGAATTAGCGCTGCTTCTTGTCTCATCTCAGTTCCAGATAATTTAAAACGCGACAACGAGTTTACACTTTTCCATTGTTGTTGTCACTTTGCAAAGAGAAGAACGACCACGAGAGGTCAACTTAAAAGCAGATCGACGCCCTCTTTTTTACTTGTACTTGTAAGAGTGCCTTCAAAGAGTTGTGGGCTTTCTGAATTCCCAAAAAACTGTGAAATTTCTCTCTTAGACTGTGAAATTACAGCCGATCCTCCTTCCTTTTTTCTTGTAAAGGCATTAGAACGAGCTGACGTGCTCACTGGTTTTTATTGCTGCTTCCTATGTGATAAAAGAAGAGTAGGGGGGAAAGCAGCGTTTAACAAGAAGATTGTAACTTGCATTACAAGTGACGTGACAAAGAGGCAACTGATAACAAACGCCCAAACAATTTGTGTAAACTTGCTCACAGGGGGGGCGAGTTATGTTGACGCTTTCGCCATCGCATACACGGAGGACCTGAAGTACTCTGGAAGTACTTTCATCAGGAACGTTCTGCTCGCGGAGCGTGGGGATCGCCCCCATCCCTCCCGTGACGCATACGTTAAAGAGGACTTGACTAAGGCGTTCCTTTACGCCCTAACACTCACTGAGACAGGTCATTACTCCGATCCCTATAGTGTATTCCTCCTGTATACTTGCTGCCTTGTGCATTACTTGTCATTGAAATTTAAACCCACTCTTAAGTGTAGCACCTGCTCACGCATCGCGGGTAATTTCACCGCTGCCCTTTCAATCGCACGTTTGTTCAATCCAGATAGCAAGTTCTGCAGATTAGAGTTGTCGTGCTGCTTCACGCGTGACTTGTCATTATTAGAACGCAAGCATCTTATAGAGTGTTGCACGTACGTACGCATCGCGGTTAATTTCTTATGTGCTTTCTCGATCACACGCGCTACGTGCTCCCAATCCAGATAGCAAGTTCGGCAGATCGGAACATCGTGACGGTGCAGTGCACCTAGAGTGCACACACACAATATGTTGTTTCAACTATGTTTGTTATAAACAGCCTAGAAAACTGAAATTACACACAGGGGAATTAGAGAGTGGAGATTCAGCACTTAGCAACACCTCCCTCTCTAACAAATCTCAAGCTTGCATTAGATCTGTGGCTTCTTGCACAAACTTTGACTGCCTCAAACGGTCAAACACATTGAAACTTCATATAGGTAAAGGCCTAAACACCCTTGCTTCCTGTAAATTAGTACAAAACAGCTTAGAATCAACACTTGGCTGCACCCCCCTCTCTAACGAATCTCAAACTTGCAATACAGCAGAGGTTCTTAGAACAAGCTCTGCCTGTATTAAACGGTTGAAAACATTGAAACTTAATACAGTTAAAAGCTTCAACACCCCTGCCTCTCATAAACTAGAACACAGTAGCGGAGAAACAGCACTGTGCTGCACCCCCCTCTTTAACAAATCTCAAACATGCAATATAGCAGAGGTTCTTAAAACAAACCCAGCCTGTATTAAACGGTTGGAAACATTGAAACTTAATACAGTTAAAAGCTTCAACACCCCTGCCCCTCATAAACTAGAACACAGTAGCGGAGAAAGCGCACTGTGCTGCACCCCCCTCTTTAACAAATCTCAAACTTGCAATATAGCAGAGGTTCTTAGAACAAACTCAGCCTGTATTAAACGGTTGAAAACATTGAAACTTAATATAGTTAAAAGCTTCAACACCCCTGCCTCTCATAAACTAGAACACAGTAGCGGAGAAACAGCACTGTGCTGCACCCCCCTCTTTAACAAATCTCAAACTTGCAATATAGCAGAGGTTCTTAGAACAAACTCTGCCTGTATAACGGTTGAAAACATTGAAACTTAATACAGTTAAAACACTAGGAATAGGTATTCCCTTACTTCTGGTTACCTTTGGTTATTAATGCGTACTTTTGGTTATGTTTCCTTACCTTCGCTTGATTTATATCCGACTGGCAGAAAATGACTGGCAGGGTCATCGAGCCGGCTTCAGAATGCCCCGGGGCTCATTCAAGAGGTCACGAGGACGACGCACGAGACCGAAACCGCAAGCAAGTCACTGGGATCAGTGATCAGGACGCTTGTGAGGGACTGAAGGGGAGTAAAATACTTATAAACCGACGAGTGTCGTGAAGTGAGACAGCATTCAGTTTTATATACGTCGTTGCCAAATGACGCGCAAGGTCGCGTGAACGCGTAGGCCAATCAGAAAACACGAAGGGCTCGAGTTGTTTTTATAATCGGATTAATTACAGCGCGTATTTCGAATGCTGTCAGAGATACAGCGTGACCTGAATATTTATAGAAGCAGGCAGGTGGTAGGCGTGCACCGTACGTAGTAATAAGAATACTAGGAATACTAAATAGGTAGGAGGAGCTATTTCAAATAAAAAGTTGAAAAGTGGTTGAAGGCTTCTATCTTGAAGCCGCAACTAACTATTAGAATTATTATCCGTCCGTTAAAATTTTTACAATGTCTGCTCAGCCCCGTCCACACTGAGAAATAAACGTGGTAAAATGGTGGTAAAATGTGGTAAACTGGTGGTAAATTGTGGTAAATGGGTGTTTTACCACCATTACACTAATAGTGGCGATATAAATCCCGTGGGTAATTTCCTATTGGTCTGTTGGCACTTTTCTAACACGATTTTACCACATTTACTTATAGCGCGGTAATTATATATTATTGTTTACCATTGCTGTATATAATTTACCATGGTACCCCCTACGACCGGTAAATTGACCCCCAATGGTAAAATTACCACATATGACCGGTAAATTGACCCCCAATGGTAAAATTACCACATATGACCGGTAAATTTACCACGGTATGACCACGGTTGGACACGTGGCAGGCAGGATGCACTGTGATACGGACACGTGTGCAAGATTAGTGCACGTGGCAATCATGCATGGAATGTTACATAACTGTTACCAGATATGCTAGGTAGGTAAGTATGTGGCTTTGCAAGTAAGGTCACACTAGAAGCAATAAGGAGAAAGGAAGGAAGGACGCATGCTACTGGTTTCTAGCTTGCCGTCGCTAAGGTCTTGAGCATCGTGCAGATTTCATTCCTGGCCAAAGGTAGATGGCGTGGAGGGGGATTTTAAATCCCGGAGGACGGTGGCAGATACACTTGGTCTCAAGGCGTGACGCCGGCATCAGTAGGGTATGTTTGGCATCCTCGTTCAAGACAAAGACGGCACGGCTGTTCATGCGCGCGTTTTTGATAGTCGGGTATGCCGTCACCATGGCTAGACGGCACACAGCGCAATGTGTGGCCGGGTCCCAGATCAGATAGTAAGCTTCCACGCGGCCGTATTCAAATGCATCGGCTTCAGAGGATGCTAAGGCTACGTTGTAGGAGATTCTGGTTACTGCCCTGGTGTACATCGTGGACGTGAAGTCCTCGTCGCCGTGCCGCATTCGTGGGAAACATAGGACGTCCAAGGCGTCCCGTTCTAGCTCGTATCGCTCACCGTGCATGGCACGCAAGGAAGCCGCCAGGCCCGGCAGCAGCCTTTCTTCCGCATCGGCGCTTAGCGCGGATACAGCCACGCCACCGCGGATGATGTGATGACCGACATCCATGAAGTGACACGCGAGCCCCGGGTCATCGCGGAAACCCGGGCCGTCCTCTTTCACCGAGTGCGCGACATACAGTAAACACTCGATTTTAAGAAAACAGGAATTTTAGGTCAGCCTAGCAACTTTCTTATTTATATAGAGATCTTAAATATGGAGTGTTATGTGTTAAATATTGTGAAGAAATCAAAAAAGCTGGCTACTTTCTTATTGGCGGGTTTTCTTATTACTGAGTGATTACTGTAGTCTGGAAGGAACCGGATTCCGGGGTACAAGTGAGCCATGTCATCTACACGGTCTTTCAGCAAGTAGGCGTTACCGATGCATGAATCGATGGCCTTCCCCCCCACCGGCTCCGGCACCACCCCCTTCGCCTCCCCCAACAGGCGCTCCACCCATAGCTCGATGTTGGAGCTGACAACGCCTACCTTCTCCTCTTGCTTGCACAAGTGTACCACGGCTAGGCGTAGATTCAGCGTCAGCATGTTCATAGGGCACTCGTTCTCAATAATGACAGCGAACTCCCTCATACGCAGCTCCGCTTGTGCGCGAGCCTCTGCGCGGTCTTCGATTGTGCCGGCGCACACCTGCCGGATGAAATATATCACAGCCTCCCTCAGCTTCCACCAAGCCCTGTCCAACTCTCGGTTGAGACTCTCAAGGACGTCCATGAATACCAGCGGGCTGAATATCAAAATGAAGTTGAGCCAGTCCTCCATAGTGTAGTTCCCTGCAAACAAACCAAGCGTTCCGGGCGACATCAGCATGCATGCACCGTTCATTCAATCAATGGTCGACCCATACAACGGGCGGGCCCATGCACACAATGCACGTAGATCTCGCATGCATGGGAAGAACAGCTTTCCTGCAATCATGCCAGCACACCTACCTGCATATTGCACCACGTCCTGGTACTCACGGTGCATGTCGTGCGGGGCACACAGCCCTTTGCCGTTCTTCTGTAGCTGCTTTAGCTGCGCGGCGTTGAAGTAGCACGTGTCATCGCAGTTGGGCACCTTGTGGCGGAACATCTTCACAGTACTCTTCACGACACCGAAGGTCATACAGTGCATAAAAGGCAGCACGTATGCCGACATGGTGGTGAAATATTCCAGGGCCTCCAGGGGACCCTTACCGTAGCGCCCGGTCCGCATGGGATCAGCGCCCTCCTGGGTTAGCTTGACTAGTTCCTCGTGATCCTCCTGGGTTAATAGCACCGACGGGTCCCAGGCATAAACCGTCTCCCCGTCCGGTAAATAGCTTTGTGCGATAGGCTTGGCATAGCCTAGGCAATACATCCCACCAGTTGGTCCGGGGGTGCCCTCCCACAGGCTCAGGTAATCGTTGCGTCTGGCAGCCACCGGAGCGAACCTTCCCAGATCGTTCCGCGCAACGGTGTCACAGTAGCACAGCACCAGAAACACACTGAACTTATCATGCCACTTGCCAAAGTAACCATCGTATAATCGGAACGGCGTGCCTTTGTCGTCAGCGTGCCCGTCGCGTAACTCTTTGAGCTCCTTCACGAGGCGCTCTTGGATCACGTCATTGTTCTTCCAGTGCTGCATAGGGCCCGGAACCACAATTACGAGCCCGGTAAATTCCATCCTAACCCGATCCTGCGAACACCCGCATGGATGCACCGTCAGTCCTCCCTTCCTCAATCACCGGGAAGCCTTCACAGCCAGACACGCTAGCAGGTGTACAACCTACGGCACGCAAGGCGGGACGCAGTGCACCTTGCATACGCCTACACTGCAGAAGCAGACCAGCAGCAGGGGACCACCTGCATGCGTTACACTGGTTAGCCTTATTCTAGTAACAAGGCACATCGCAACGGTTCGAGTTGCAGATTGTGGCGGCGTGTACCCGAGGGTGCAGGTCTGCGCTCCGCATCGCTCCGAACCTCGTGGACCATCCCCTGCACCGTGCGCGCCACATTCCCACCATTACGCCCGGTGGTGTGTCCCCACCCTCACGTGCAACGCATCGTTTGCACCATAGCGCTGTTCAGGTCAGCCATTCCATTGTTTCAACATACATCAAGGCTTTGTTACTGGGTCCTATGGTCCTTGCGTGCACACTATGCACCTATCTACCGTACACACACCCTCGCGCATCCCTCCCCACCCACGACCTGCAGCGCCGCTGCTCACCCTTTGGCCGCTGATTCGCAACCGCAGATGAAGCAGCATAAGGCACGGCGCCGGGGAGAGCGCCGCACGCGCCACGCGCCTGATTCGGCGCGGAGCGGAGCAGCCTCCCCGCACGCTTTGTCCCTGGGTCCTATGGTCCTTGCGTGCACACTATGCACCTATCTACCGTACGCGCACCCTCGCGCATCCCTCCCCACCCACGACTCGCAGCGCCGCTGCTCACCCTTTGGCCGCTGATTCGCAACCGCAGATGAAGCAGCATAAGGCACGGCGCCGGGGAGAGCGCTGCACGCGCCACGCGCCTGATTCGGCGCGGAGCGGAGCAGCCTCCCCGCACCCTTTGTCCCTGGGTCCTATGGTCCTTGCGTGCACACTATGCACCTATCTACCGTACGCGCACCCTCGCGCATCCCTCCCCACCCACCACTCGCAGCGCCGCTGCTCACCCTTTGGCCGCTGATTCGCAACCGCAGATGAAGCAGCATAAGGCACAGCGCCGGGGAGAGCGCTGCACGCGCCACGCGCCTGATTCGGCGCGGAGCGGAGCAGCCTCCCCGCACGCTTTGTCCCTGGGTCCTATGGTCCTTGCGTGCACACTATGCACCTATCTACCGTACACACACCCTCGCGCATCCCTCCCCACCCACGACCTGCAGCGCCGCTGCTCACCCTTTGGCCGCTGATTCGCAACCGCAGATGAAGCAGCATAAGGCACAGCGCCGGGGAGAGCGCTGCACGCGCCACGCGCCTGATTCGGCGCGGAGCGGAGCAGCCTCCCCGCACGCTTTGTCCCTGGGTCCTATGGTCCTTGCGTGCACACTATGCACCTATCTACCGTACGCGCACCCTCGCGCATCCCTCCCCACCCACGACCTGCAGCGCCGCTGCTCACCCTTTGGCCGCTGATTCGCAACCGCAGATGAAGCAGGATAAGGCACAGCGCCGGGCAGAGCGCCGCACGCGCCACGCGCCTGATTCGGCGCGGAGCGGAGCAGCCTCCCCGCACCCTTTGTCCCTGGGTCCTATGGTCCTTGCGTGCACACTATGCACCTATCTACGGTACGCGCACCCTCGCGCATCCCTCCCCACCCACGACCTGCAGCGCCGCTGCTCACCCTTTGGCCGCTGATTCGCAACCGCAGGAAGCATGATATGAAACTTACGACAGGCGGACTGGTTTGAGCAGAGGCCACAGGCCCACATGCAACGAGGGAGGAAAGAGAAACACAGGAAACATGATTCTATGAAACTTAGGACGGACGGACTGGTTTGAGCAGAGGCCACAGGCCCACATGCATCAAGTCGAGCAGAGGCCGCATACATGAAGCAGGATAAGGCACAGCGCCGGGGAGAGCGCCGCACGCGCCTGATTCGGCGCGGAGCGGAGCAGCCTCCCCGCACCCTTTGTCCCTGGGTCCTATGTTCCTTGCGTGCACCCTATGCACCTTTCTACAAAGAAATAAACAAAGATATATGCCGGGGAAAAAAACAATCCCACCCATGACTCGCTGTTCACCCCTTGGCCGCTGATTCGCAACCGCAGATGAACAGTCGCCCGACAGGCTGCTGACCAGGCACCCGCGGAGTGGCGGCTGCGTTCACTAGATGAAGGGCGGGCGGGCGGGATCCCGTACGGGAAGGGAGGGGAAGGAAAAGTTCACGGTCTTACCGGGTTTTCCTCGACCACTCCTCCAGCGACCGGGGGGAGGCCGCCTCCCTGCACGGTTGCAGCTTCGGAGGCCTGCGCACCAGTTCACGAAAGCATGTTTGAATCCACTGCGGAAACCATGGGATATTCCCACAGCAGTGGCATCCCACAGCGTGCATGCTGGAAAACAGGGGAGTCCGCATACCTGAATGAATACGCACAGCCGGTGACTTTTCCTAAGCACGTGATTCCGCACCAGGGCGCAGTCACCGGCTGTGTGTATCCACATATTCGCTGACCACCTATTTACGCAGAAACTTTCAGGAGCCGTCCGCTCTTTCAGTCGAACAGCGGTTAACTAATTAAGCCACGAACCTATCCAACATGCACATCCACAAGAGACAAGCATGGGGGACGTAACCTTTGGAGCGAGTGCGGCCTGGCCTGCATACCTGAATGAATACGCACAGCCGGTGACTTTTCCTAAGCACGTGATTCCGCACCAGGGCGCAGTCACCGGCTGCGTGTATCCACATATTCGCTGACCACCTATTTACGCAGAAACTTTCAGGAGCCGTCACCTTGTTCATTAAACCGCCTATTGGCGGTCTGTTTGGCACCTGTCTGTATAGGCACAGATTGCATTACAAACTTTGAAAGACTTATCCTCCCTAGGACGGAGAACCTGCCCAGGGAGGAAAGAAACCTCACTCTCTTATCACAAAGAAGTGAGCCTTATAGCAGAGTATCTGAGCTAGGCCGAAACTACACGGCACCTATCACTAACTCAGTCCGTTTCACCTCTCTCCTAACAGTGAAAATTCACAAAGATGAAAGTGTTGTCATCTTATTGTTATACAAAGTACAACTCTGCGGTAGAGAAATATTCCCCTGGCTTATGCTCAGAGTCCTTCAAGTCAGCACTATTTGTCTTTCTCTATCTTTGACGGTGAGACCTAAAGCCCTCTACTACACGCACACCCTGTCACTTCCTACCAGGGACTTGTATCTTTCTCATAAAGATAATAAACACTCGCCAAGTTTTCCTACTACCAGCTCCCGATGTTTAAGTAAATATTGTGGAATCAGACTAGAAACTAAACAAAGGAGAGGAACTGAAGTCCCTTTTGGCGCAGGGGTACTTCGTACGGGCCGAAACCCTGTCGGTGGCCTTAAGATTGCCATCGAAGACACCCGCGAGCGGGATCTGGAGTTTAACCTGGTCAGGCACTCCATACAGCCTGAGTATCTGGAGGCCTTTGCTATGTGGTCGATTGAGGAGACTCGTTTCTCTGACTTTGCACTGGACCACATTATGCATCACCCCCTACCTACAGTGGTACCACCCCTCCCTCACCAAACTTCTCATGACACCTTTGAACATGCATTATCTGTCTACACTATAGGATGCCCAACGCGTAGACCGCCTAAGGGCTGTTCCATTTATTGTCGCAGGGGGGTTAGGATATGGCACTTGACCCCCACCACCCCAGCGGACATCATTTCTTCTGACCCCCACCTCCCCAGCGGACACTCTCCACTGTTACCTTTAGCAACCCATACCCACCCACCCAGCGGACAACACCTGCCCAGCGGACAGCGCCATCACGTGACCCCACCACCCCAGCGGACAAAACGGAAATCCCCCCCCTGCGACAATAAATGGAACAGCCCTGACACCCTTTCTTGTAAACTCACGCACGCACCAACTCACAGAAGTGAATATAACTTACAAAACCGGGAGGAACTATGGGGGCATCCTGCCTCTAGTGTTTATACCCATTAGAAACCTGAATGAAGGGGGGGGGGTTGATGCCAACACAGAGACGCACCACATCAGAGGGGGCTATCCAGCCTCCTACTACAGCCAGGCAGGGGACACTATCTGCTACAGGATTTGATGGTTTTGCCCCCCTACAGCCACCCCAGAGGAGGAGGAGCTCTGGTGATCACACGGGACTACCTACGGCGGGTATGGGTCAGATGCCGATCACCAGAGGAGTGGAGAGGCTGATTCAGGAGACTGAGGACGGGATCATTCGTGATATGGCCACTTCAGAGGTGCTAGCACATGCGGGACAGGCCCCAGTGAGTTCAGTCCAGCAGGGAGCTGCTGGTCAGGAGGCAGGACACTCACCTCAGAGCCTTCTCACGGGACCGGCTTTCTCAGGTCAGCCAGGACCCGTCCCTGCCCGCCCTCCTATGCCAGCCCCCCCTACTCTGCCACAGCAGCCAGCCTCTCAGCAGCCTCGGCCCCAGCCTCCTCAGCAGCCACGCCCAGAGGCCATCTTACAGTCTCAGACTCAGTTTCAGCCCCAGCTTCAGCCCCAGCTTCAGCCACAGCCTGTTCAGCAGCAGCAGTCACATCACCAGGCTCAGTCCCTTCTGCAGCAGCAGCCTCAGCCACCGCGGCAGCAGCCACCGCTGCACTCATTTCCGCAGCAGCAGCCTCTTCCTCATTCGCAGCCTCAGCCTTTCCTGCATCACCAGCCCCAGCCTCAGCCACAGCCACAGCCCTTTGGGCTGACCCAGCATCAGGCTCAGCATGGATCACTTCCAGTTCCCCCACTAGGCCTGCACGTCACCGAGGAGGAGGATCACGAGGAGGACAGCGGTGACAGGATCAGGAGGATGGAGCCGGGAGCCTCCCTCGACCCAGGAGCTTTAGCGGCAGCGTATCTTAGCCTAGCTCAGCAGCATGACAAGGGAGTGACGCACCAGCCTATCTCGTCCTCTGAGAGGACAGCTATCAGGGTCTACAGGCTTGGATGTGCCTGCCCAGAGCCCTTCACATCGGATGAGAGCACCTCGATCATTAGGGAGATACGGAGGGCAGTGTCCTCGGTTACGGACCTACCAGCACACCACATTACGGGGGCCTCGCATTACTATGCGGGCCAGCCACGTGACCTGATTACACCATTCCTATTAGTGTGGATTCCCACTAGAGAGGCCCAGCAGGCAGCCCTCACTCGCTCCTCTATTCCGCTTGCGGGTGTCACTCTTCCTCAGGGCTACCAGCATCTTGGCCCCGACGTGGCATACAGGATTGTTCCACACGCATTTGGTGAGCACATCAGAGTTCAGTTTGTCCAGGCCACCCCAGGAGCCCCCTTCTCTCTCTCGGCTCTAGACATGGGTACATTACTACTATCGGCCTCTGAGGTCGCCAGGAATGTGCTGGGCAGTATCATAGCACATCAGGAGCAGGTCCATCCGACCACGGGGGGCTTGAGATACATCTGCTGGTTTTCTGGGAGTCAGACATCAGTAGACATTCCAGAGCCCCGGGCTCTAGTTGATGCCGGAGGACTCTCATTTGCACTTGCCAGCACCAGACCTGACATCCTTCAGCTAGTGGCCGAGACTGCCCCAGCCTACCTCATCCCACTCAGCATCCCCGTCAGCGGACCTCTCGGTGACGCACCGCCTTGGGCGAGCGAGTGGGTGGTGAAGATCACACACCTTGACGGCATCACCTGCGGATACGACGGTCACCTACAGGATGCACAGGGCCCCCAGGGAGGGGAGGGTCATCACTCGGGGGCATGCTGGCTGAGGAGGAGAGATCAGGAGGGGGCTATGAGAGCTGGATCAGGAGCGGGTAAGGGTGGAGGAGGCTACGGAGGCGGAGGACCTGGAGGTGGGCCTGGTGGGGGAGGAGGAGGCGGAGGACATGGAGGTGGACCTGGAGGGGGAGCTGGAGGAGGCGGAGGCTCAGGAGGCGGAGGGAGCATGGGAGGCAGGGGAGGACCAGTGGGCAGGCCAGACCAGAGACTGCAGCCGGGGAGAGGCAGAGGAGGCCAGCAGATAGCCCCCAGAGCACCCAGGCGGAGAGACGCTAGGCGCGGCCCGGCGGCTACACATGGCGTGTTGGCCCCACAGCGGAGGGCAGACACCCCTCACTACCTTTCCCGAGCACAGGCTGGAGCACAGGTGGGCCCACGGACGACGGCACGGACGCTGCAGCCACGCAGCTCAGGACAGAGACACTCGCACCCAGATCCCATCAGCGTGGGCGGGCCTGCCCCCCACGTGGGACAGCAGATCCACCAGCAGGGGTCTGATGATCAGGGATGGACGAGGATCCCGCTGACAGCAGGTGGGGCCAGGTCCAGACAGCGGGCGGAGTTGATGGCGGACACCACTCCCCCCCCGGCAGCCACCAGACCTCGATACAGCCTACTAGAGGACCATGGGGGCGCCGGTGAGACATCGGGGGCGAGGTTATTTGAGACTGGGCAGACGGAGGACGGCATGGGGACTGGAGGAGAGAGTGAGGCCCCACTCCCACCGGGCAGAGATCAGGAAGCACCCCTAGCTGATCACGTGGGTACTCATGCGAGAGAGATCCCACTTGCCTGGGACGAGGATGTGCACATGGCCGCTGTCTCTGCTGCCCAAGACCAGCCTGATCCTGCTGCAGATGCGGAGATTCAGTCCCACCCTACGGATGTGGGATATTAGGACAGCATTGCTAGAGCCTAGCCTGACCCCCTTGCTGAGCACTGGTCACTTCCCTGTGTCAGATGCCTTTCTTTACCTTCATGGTCATTATGCTATTTATATGAGCCATAAGGCAATTGGAGCATTCTTTCCTTGCATAATTTGTCGCGATTATGAACAGCGCCGTGTCGTGGCGGGTGTCAGGGTGGCCAGGCTGTTGAGGTTCCAGGTGTGAGGGTTGGTGGAGTTAGGGCGCGCGTGGCGGGTGTCAGGGTGGCCAGGCTGCTGAGGTTCCAGGTGTGCGGGTTGGTGGAGTTAGGGCGCGCGGGCTGTTACGGGGGAAATATTTTGTATATATATATGGAAACGTGAAAGGTTCAGGAAACAGGGCAAAGTTGTGAAAAAGGCCCCCCTTCTGGGAGTGTCAACGGTGCACGGGACTGGTGAGCATCCCCAAAGGTCTTGACAGGCAACCTGACGAAAAGGTGCCGGGTCAGAGCGGAGTCCTGAAGGGGAAGGCGAAAAGGGGCAACTCCAGCTCGAGAACCACGCAACGACGGCCAAACGGGCTGCTGGGCCCGACTCCAAAAGGGATACCAAGGTCCAGCAGTCAGCAGATACTAAATTCGCAACTCGCTCGGGCTGGCTGAAAAGGTTGAATTAAGCCCCCGCGTTGGGCCAACCAGCCCGAGTGGGGATGCCCAAAGAAGGTGGCGGCAGTCGGCGCTGAATTCACGGGGTCGGCTCAGGCCACAACAGCGAAAGAACACAGTTGGGTAAAGTTTCAGAATTCATGGTGTCCAAGCAGCGAAAGAGTGTGGTGAATCCACTCTGCGTTCATACAGCCGGAGCGCGCGTGAATGCACACTTGAAAACGGTCACAGCGGGGTCCGGAAAGAGGAGCCGTTGACTCTCGGGAGTTTGAAAAGTCGTCAGGAGTGTTGAGTGGTGACGTCGTCTGAAGCGGCCGAGCTTAGCCGAGCGTGCTGAATTTCCGAGCTTGAGCTGAATTCGGGTTTTTGAAACGGAAAGCCGCTGGCCGTCTCGGCGTCGCCGTGCACCTTCTCAACGCTCAGAGGGTGGGAATTCACGGGAGTGCGAACTATCGCGCCTCACCTGAGAATTCCCTTGGGAACTTGATAAAGAAAAGTAGTCGTAAACGACGAAGACGATGTCTTCGTACGGACACGTAGAAGGCAGCAGCAGCGGCGTTAGTGAGTGAAGCTAAAGCTGAGCTGCGGCACGCACACATACCGCAAACGCACGCACACAAGCATGAATTCAGGGTACACTTTTTGCGCGCCTGTTTATTGTCGTGCGGTGAATTCAGAGGTGCTCCAGACTCCTTAGGTGCATATCGGGTCCCTGCACGACTGTCCGTTCCTTGCAAGAAAACACGGAAAGCGTTCACTTAGCACACGGCGTCTCGGGCTTACCTCAACTGCGCGGAGCTGCGACCTTTAGTGTTGCGGATTCGCCTTCCGTTATGCGAGTGTGGATCTACGCCTAACCGGTGTGGTCGCGCGAGCGGGGTTGCGAGTTCGGGGGCACTGAATTCAGGCTATGCGCTACGTGAGGAGCGCGTATCAGACAAACTGTCCCTGACTGATTCAAACAGGCGCTTAGTGCGTGGGGATTTGCAAAGTCGCTGTAAATTCAGCGCGGAAATATATATTCGATACAAATTTACGCAAGGCCAAGATGATTTTGAAAGGTTCAGAGTTATCTGCAGAATGTTTTGAAATTGTCTCTATTCTCTTTAAGAGCTCCTTTCCTACAGCTGCAGCTAGGCGTTTTGTGTCTCCTCGGTTCGCGATGTTTCGCCTTCTCCAATCAGCGATCTGCTTCCTCATTTGAACTGTCGCCAAATGCTACATCCCGTTGGTGACTCTTGAGATACTACATTCTGACGCTGGCTGCTGTTGTGACGTGGTGTCACATGTGGAGCGTCCATGTCGAGTTGCCGTGAACATCCGCGCTTGGGGCGCGGCGCAGTGCTTTGCGTTTGTACTCGTCGGTGTTGCAGGAGCCAGCGGTGACCCGGCGCGGCGAGCCGGAGACTTCGTCCACGTGGCGCGGATGAGGCGCTGTGGTGCCTGTGATGTTCCATGATCTTCACGAGGCCGTAGATGGGCTCAGCCTGGCCCGGCGGATGTCGCGCCACGCCCGGCGGACGGTTGCCCCAGTCGTGCGAGCAGGAGCAGTTCAGAGAGAAAGCATTTTGTAGAACAGGAAATGGGTCGGGGCGAATGTAATTCGGGTTTGGCGTTGGTGTCGTACGTGGTGACGTGGCTGTCGTGCTGCTGAATAACTGACTGGGGTGTTTTGGGTAGATGTAACGGCTGATACGCCATGGGTGGCGCCCGTGGCTGCAGTGCGATGGTGCTGTTGTCGTGACGCGTCGTACTGTACCGCGTTGGCGTGTTTTGGGTATAACTAAGATGCGTGACAAGCGTCATCGGGCAAATAACTGATTATGAGGAAGGGGTCGTCTGGGGGGCGCCGTACTGATCGCGGGTTTCACGGAGTTTCGACTCGCGAAAGGGGATGTGCCTGTGAGGTTTGCTCCTGTAAGGGTGGCGGTCAGGAAGGCTCGCCCTTGGACGTAGGTGCTGGCATCTGCTTTCCTGGTGGTTTGCTGAAGCAAGATTTACATCGGGCTGACGTGGATT